>JAJOOR010002790.1:0-38094 GCA_036250505.1 Solanum acaule | reverse complement strand
AAGCAATTGTATAATTCGTTGGCTCCTCTTCAGATTTGTATAATTTCACTGGCAGGCCATTTGTATAAATTGTTGTTAGCCTCTCGTTTGTATAAATCATTGACAAAAATATTTGTATATCAAAAATCGCTCTCTTTTTCGCTTTATACAAACATAAATTATACATTATATTTGTATAATCTGTGTTTGTATAAAACGAGAAAGAGAGAAAGGCAAAAGAGAACTGGGCAGGGGAATATTTGTATTGTATAATTATAAGTGTATAAGACAAATATATATGTATTTGCATGTGTATATATAATTTTCTTTCGCTTTATACAAACATAAATTATACATTATACAAACATAAATTTTACATTATATTGTATAATTATAAGTGTATAGGACGAATATATATGTATTTGCATGTGTATATACAATTTTCTCTCGCTTTATACAAACAGAAACACAATTTATACAATTCTGTTGTATAAAGCGAGAGAGGCGAGCACAGGGGGAGCGAGCGAGAAAGGGAGAGTGGCAAGCGAGAATTTGGAGGGAGAGAGGCGACTGGCAAACGTTTGCTACGGGGCGCAATTAAATCAAACAGTAGCTACTCCATTTATTTTAGATTATAAGTTTGTCATTCTGTACAATTATCCCTTTTGTTTTTGTCACCTAAGAAGCCCAAAAGACAAATGTTTACAAACATTTCCAAGCCCAAATTTTGTTGGGCTTATTTGACTATAGTAACTCAAGCAAGTGCAGTCCTATCTATTGTCCATTCTAAAGGCAAAACAAACCCCAGCCCAGTCATATGTGGATGTTGGACTCTAGTTCTATTAGTTCTCTTCCTCTTCTTAAACCCTTCACAATACAATACACCAAAACCCCTTTCTTGATCCCAAAACCCCTTTATAGCTCCAAAATATCTCTACAGCCTCTGCTTTCCAGAGCCAAAGTATCGGACCCCTCAACCGCCTTCATATTTTGCTGGCTTAAATCAGTTGCTTCTTTCGTCTTTTTTATAAACCCTAATTAAACCCTTTTCTATACCATTTTGCTGATCTCCTCTGTTGGCATATTTGAAGAAAGCAAAAATGAATAGCCTTGTTCTATTGAAGAAGTCTTCTTCTTTACATGCCTCGAAAAGGGTTGCTCTTAATGCCCTTACTCATCTATTGTTCTCGCCGTCGACGTCCGGCGACGATAAGTTCATTTCCGGAAATACTCAATTTAACAGCTTTACCACTGTTAGTACGGCTAATACTTCAAGAAATGGAAACTGCGTTGATGGGAAATTTGGGGTTTCTGTAAGAGGGTTTCATTCAGGTGAGTATTTACGAGCTGGATATGCGGTGGCGGATTTACCTGAGGATGATGAAGGACTTGAGATATCGAAACTTGGTATATCTCAGGAGATCGTTTCTGCTTTGGAGAAAAAGGGAATTACTAAGCTCTTCCCTATTCAGGTTATCCCTCAAAGCAACTATCATTTCCAGTTGGAAAAAATTGTATCTTTTTCAGCTTTAGGGTGCTTTGGTGTGATTCCAAATGTTTTACCTTAGCAGATAATGTTGGTTAGGTATAAACTTAAGGTGATATATGGTAATCCTACTGTATTAAGCAAGATTCTCAATATGTTGATTGAATCAAGTTATATGGGTTAACGAGTTGGATATATAACAATGTCGAGTGAATGATGTCGTTTCCACCAATAGAGGAATATGTTGGTGTATGACCATCTTAGCTAAGCTTAATATACTTTTTTTATATCTAATTTTGTAGTCATATTTTGCCATACCAAACAAAGGCTTAATGTGTTTCTGGAAGTCTTTTTGTTGATGAAGTTAAATATTCTCCAGGGTTGAGTAACTTAGGGTTGTATGGTTTACTCTCGTGAGGTTGGTCGGTTAGCTTTTGTAACAAGGCAGTTGACATTTTTATAAAGGCGCCACTCATCTATTTTCATGCCACCTTCCACCAATACAGTTCCTGTACAATTTTGACAAAGGCTTAAGCAGGTGGAAGTAATCACTTAAATTTTAGTGTCTGCTAGAATTTTAACCTTGGCCTCTGAGGTTTTCAATCACTTCATTGACTGCTAGGAATTTTGTTTGAGACTTAAACAGGTGGGAAGAAACACTTGGTTTTCTTGTCTCTGCTAGAAGTTTAACCTTTGCCTCCAAGGTTCGATCACCTCATCTGCGACTAGGTCGCACCCTTAGTTGCCTAATACGATGCTTAATATTTCAAGGTTTTCGATCACTTCATTTGCCACTAGTTGCCTAATACAATGCTAAGCATATCAAAATTTTCTCCTCTGGAGTCCTGTTTAGAATGATCTGTCCACTTGGGTTTTAGTTGGTGAAATGAGCTTAATTTAGTCATGTACTGTGTGTTTTAATGCATAGCAGTAGGTTATTTTCGTCAGGAGATGCAAGGCCAAGAGAGGTGTGACTTTAATTATTTTTTTTGGGTTGTGCAGAGAGCCGTTCTGGAACCAGCAATGCAAGGATCTGACATGATAGGTCGAGCTAGAACTGGAACTGGGAAGACACTAGCTTTTGGCATTCCCATCATGGATAAGATCATTCGCTTCAACGAGAAACATGGGTTTGTTCAGTCTGCTTTCTCTCTGGGCTTTTTTATTTTTTGTAGTACAAATATGATAGCTGCATAATGTAATGATTTCTCATCTGCTAGGTTTGGCAATTTTATTAAAGTTCGATTCTGAATATTTGTTGCATTTGGACCTAATTACAGTTGTAAAATACTAACAATTTTTGTATTCTCTATAATGCAGACGTGGAAGGAATCCTTTGGCTTTAATCTTGGCGCCTACCAGAGAACTTGCAAAACAAGTGGATAAAGAATTTTTTGAGTCTGCTCCTGGTCTGGATACACTGTGTGTTTATGGTGGTGTTCCCATTTCACGCCAAATGAGTTCCCTTGACAGGGGAGTTGATGTTGTTGTGGGAACGCCAGGTCGGATTATTGATCTGCTGAAGAGGGGTGCTTTAAATTTGGCAGAAATCCAGTTTGTTGTTCTAGATGAAGCTGATCAAATGCTTAACGTGGGTTTTGCGGAGGATGTCGAGACCATTTTAGAAAATGTTCCGCAGAAGCATCAGACACTGATGTTTTCAGCCACAATGCCCAGTTGGATATTAAAAATTACCAACAAGTTCCTGAAAAATCCAGTTCACATTGATCTTGTGAGACCAAAAATGCTCAACATTTTAATACAAATTTCCTTAATTTTTGAGAACTTTGGAGGCTAATTTTTCAATATATCCCAGGTAGGAGATTCTGATCAGAAACTGGCTGATGGGATTTCCTTGTTTTCAATTGCTTGTGATATGCATCAGAAACCAGCAGTTCTTGGACCTCTGATAACTGTATGGAGATATACCTTCAGTCTCCTCTGTCCCACCTTATGCCCTCTCATATTGTTCTAAGTCACTCTCTATTTATTTCCACCAACATAAAGATAATGGTCTTTCTGTTGTCTAATTTTTCGATAATCCTGAATCTCTGAAACTAATTGAGCATTTCATTTTGCAGGAGCATGCAAAAGGAGGCAAGTGCATTGTTTTTACTCAAACTAAACGTGATGCTGATAAATTGTCGTATGTAATGCAAAAGAGTTTCAAATGTGAAGCTTTGCACGGGGACATCTCACAAACCCAGAGGGAGAGAACTCTATCAGGTTTTCGCCAAGGTCAATTCAATGTGTTGGTGGCTACTGATGTTGCTGCTCGAGGACTTGATGTACCTAATGTTGATCTGGTTGGTCTTTTGTTCTCATACTTGTGATTTTAGGTGCAATAATCACTGCATTTCTTTTCTTTCATCTGCACACTCCAACAATAGAGCAGACAACATATCAGAAAACCCTCTGTTAGAACCCGTTGATCAACAAACCAACAACATGACATGTAATAGAAGGGGTTCGGTGGAAGTTGCATATTTAAATAGCAACCTTGCCTGATCCTTCATGTTTTTAAGGTTTAAAGGTCATCTTCTAACTCAATACAACTTTACTTGAATGCAGGCTAAGCAATTTCTTCAGTTTCCTCTCCTTTGAAACTCTTTTATAGGTCTTTATATAGTCCATGTTAGATGTTATATATCTCTAAAGCATTTGTCAATAGCGAGCAGAAGTATCCGAAAGTAGCAGTCTTTTCTACATATTTAAAGCAATAGGGTACGAGCAGGGGTGAAGCTATGTAGAACCGAGGGGATTCCATTGATATCCTTTGTCAGAAATTACACTCCGCAAATAGGGCAAGAACGAGTGCTTTAATTATACTTAGACTATTGTATCCCCTTGAGATAAAGGAACAATCTAGTTTAGTGGGAATGAGTATACAATTTGCTTTAAGTCACAGAATTGCTCCCAAATGTTCTAGTAATATTTTGGATTCCTTGCATAAACTTGGAAATATTTTGCTGCTCAGGTGGTACATTATGAGCTTCCAAACTCATCAGAGATCTTTGTTCATCGATCCGGTCGAACTGGGCGTGCTGGGAAGAAAGGAAGTGCAATTCTGATACATTCTTCAGGCCAACATAGGGATGTGAAAGGTATTGAACGTGATGTAGGATGCAGATTTATCGAGGTAAGGCGGCTAATATTGGTGATGCGTTTACTTTTTGACGTCATCTATTCATATTTTCCCCACGTTATTTATGATGGCACTGATGAATGTGAACCTCAGTTGGAGAAAAGAGCTTTATGCTCAAGAAGACTATAAGTCTATAGCTGCTGCTGTGAGTTGTGACTGCTGTAACTAATTAGTGCTAAAGGGGCTTCTGCATTCCTTCTTTTTCATAGGGTCCAAAAAGTTAAAAGTATTTTACTAAGAATCATAAGTTCTTACCGCCAAATATTTTATGATTACAGTAAGAATAGCACATTGTAGTGTTTACTTTGATGATTCAGACATTTTTGGTCTTCTTTTCACTTCTATTACTATTACTATTGAGGATCTCTCTCAATGATTTCAATGTAGTAACTCAAGCAGATATGCCTAATGAAATCATGTCACATAAAATGGGATGTTGGGGATAGTATTTGTTGGAATATTGTAAATGGATGTAGTTAGGTCTAGTACTTCATTGTCATGCTTTACTATGTGAGGGAGATGTGGTGGTGTGCTATTATTTGAATACTAGTGCAGACAAACTAAAAATTTCATGTCTTTGAAGTAGTTCAAGTTCTTGTGTCATTTACTTCATGGAGCACGATTTGTCACTCTTCATATCTTCTGTGTCTTGCCCTTTTGTTGAGAGAGTGACAAGTGGAGTTGAATCTTTATTTATTTGTGAAGTTCAAAATCAGTGATTCTATTTCCTATCACTATCTTACTTAATTGAATAATTGTGAATTGTTTGAGTATATAGACTGGAATGGAGCTGAAAATGAAGCAGCTTATAGTTGGCTCCAGCAATTATCTAGTCTTTTCAATTAAGTATCATAATCCTCCTGTTCTTACTTGGCCAAATTAGGTGAATTGTATGTAATGCTAGTTGTGGCCAGGGGTTATTTCTTATTTTCTCATCTTATTTTCATGTATTTGGTGAAAAAAGCTTCCAAGGATTGAAGTAGAGGCTGGAGCAACAGACATGTTCAGTGACATGGGCAGAAGTGGGGGGCGCTTTGGCTCTTATGGAGGCATGGGAGGTGGTCGGTTTGGTGATTCTGGTTCAGGTCGCTCTGGTGGCTATGGAAATTCTGGCGGCAGGTTTGGGGGGCAAGGCGGATATTCTGGTCGAACAGGTGGATTTGGTGGATCTGGTGGTGGACGATCAGGGGGTAGCTTTGGTGGATCGAGCTCAGGTCGCTCAGGGAATTTTGGTGGTTCCGGAGACATGCGTGACTCTAATCGCCAGGGAGGATTTGGTAATTTTGGTGGTTCAGATCGTAGTGGCGGTTTTGGAAGTTCAAACCGGACTGGTGGCTTTGGAAACTTCGAGAGTTCAAACCGCTCAAGTGGTTTTGGAGGATTTGGTTCAGGCCGCTCTAGTGGATTTGGAGATGGCAAGGCTAGTGGTGACCAAGGTTCTGGGAAGAAATTTTTCTAGTTCTTTCTGTAAGGCAAGTTCCTTGTTTTCTACTGATGAATTTGATGTTCTCAGCCATATCGTCATTGATAATTCTCCATTTGTTCCTACTTGTATACAAAATTATTAAGCGGGACTTTGCTAATACTGTGACAATAACAATAATAATCATAACAACTGAACAAAGAGGTTAGAAAGTAGGAAATAAAAGGTCGTCTTTGATTTAACAATAAAACAAAGAAGCTCGACTCTTTGATATATCAGTAATTATCAAGCACGTGTGGCTGATCTGTTATACAGAGCATCATGCATGTTTTTAAATGGTTTGCCCCTGTAAGAATGGCTGTTTGGATTTGAAATAGTTTCACCTATAAAACCTTTCTGAAGGTGCCTGTTGTCAAAAGGACATTAAACATCTTTAGAGTGGAATGACTGTAAAAAAAGGATATTACAACCAACTCACAATTGTCTTCCAGATATAAAATATGAAGCAGTTATCCCATTTTGATTGGTTTGTTACCAGTGTGTGACACCTGTGGATTTGCTGCAAACCCAGATGTTGCATGTGGTTGTTGTACCTATTGTGTCCCATGCCGTTCCTTACTCTAGAAAATAAGAGAGGAGTTTTAACCAAAGATAGTTTTGTTTGCTTATGTGGACGGAAATTCTGCAGTTTGTCCTGTTATGTACATCATCATAAGATGCTCCTGAGGGATTGCCCCTAGAATTATGTTTTTGATGTAATATTCTTGTTTGTTTAACAGGCGTGGACACTGTGAATATGGCTTATTGGTGGGAAGGACCATGAAGAGACGAATGTGCGACTGATGTCCAATTTGTGAAGCATATGTATTGATTATCAGGTTTTGTTTAGATTTGCAGTAGTTCCAGAATGATATTACAACTGAAATGCTATACGTAGAATTCCATAAGAAATAACCATTTAATATCCACTTATATGTAATCTTTAGCTATCAAGAACACCGTCTTTTGCTTGCCCGCTATCATAATTTTTTTATTATCTCAAGCTTAATGTTAAGCTGCGACACGTGAGTTATTGTTTGAAATTCTTCAGTATGCAGTGACAGTTTAGATATTTTAATCTCAGTTTCCAAAAAATCTATGTACCAGTACTCCTTTTGGATGAATGTACTAATTGTATATAGGATGCTTGGATACAAGGGTTAACATTTGATTGAGGTTCATTTTTCCCTCTATGTGGGTTAATTTTTCGAATACAAAATGATGTTAATTGAAGTGAATTTTATCTCTTTATAAGCCTAAACAAATGTCTTTCGTCAAGCTCCCTCAAATCCCTACAAGCAGGAATATAAGTGTTATGGTTTATCACTTTTTTGTGGTTTTTACATTTCAATTAGTTTTAAAAATATTGTTATAGTACATGAAGGCTTAGCCATTCTAAAGAGATAAAATTATTTAAATTACTATTTTTCTTGGGAAAAGGGCCTGATATATTCTTTAATTTTCTCATTTTAGAGATAATGTACTCCTCATTTGATTCATACCGTTATACAAATGAGGACATTCTTCACAAAAGTTATGTCTTCGGCACAGTGGTAATAGATGTCTTGTTTTATTTTGACAACCATTTACCATTATTTTTAGATACGCTTGATAAAATTTCTAGCACCACCATTATGCATCACATCAAATTAATTTAATTTGTATCATGTACTAATTTCGTTTTGTATATGTATTGGCTTGATTAATTATATCTTAATTCGTGTAATTTAATTTTTAGAGTACATCTTGAAAAAATTTATTTTGTGAGACTCTCCTTTTGTCAGTTGTATGAGGATTTCTTTGACTGTCAAATGTACAATATGGGACCCATACTTTACCCATTTCATTTTCTTTCCTTCTTACTTTTCTCATTCATTTTAAACTCTCTCTTCTACATTCTTTTTTCCCTCCTTTGTAGTCGTCTGTAATTTTTTTAAAGATTTGGCCACAATGTTTTGTTATTTTATCTTTATATCATTTATTTAAGGAAAACTTAAAGTGAATGTGATGAGAAAAAATAGTTTTTCAATGAGATTAAAGAAATTGAAGATAGTGAAATTAAAAATAAAAAAATAAAAAATCATAAAATCTTGTGTTTTAATTTTAGGATAACAAATTAATTTTTGTGTTCGTTTATAAAGATCAGACATTAATTTTTTAGGATGAATTTTTTCATTCTATTATTTTATTAATAAATTGTCTGTAATGATTATATACCGCTTTTAGCACCCCTAATGGACACTACAAATGGATGGTCATGCCCTTTGGGTTAAAAAATGCCCCACAAATATTCCAAAGAAAGATGGATAAAATATTTTCTGAAAAAGATATATATATATATATAACCTTCTTTAAAATTAAAAAAATTATTATAAATATTTTTTTTTGTTCTCTTTGTTAGTATTCATGTGTTTCTCTTTATAATAATCAAATTCTTTGTATTTAATTTTTATTTTTATTTTGATAATGCCGAGAGTGCTTTTTCATGTTCAAAATAACTCGTAATTTAATTGATTATTTTTATTTAAATCAAATATTAACAAGACATCCTAATATATCGTCGTTAAATCTTTAATTTTTGTATGAAAATAGTAAAATCGTTGGAAATAATTTATCATATTTCTTAGAAATGATTAAATTCTTAGATAATGCATAATATATTTTTTTTGAAGGATCCTATATATACCTTACCAAAATTTTATATTATTGTATATTTTCGAGAAGTTCCACAAAAACCAAATAGCAAGAAAAATTTTAAAAATTGAAGTGATGAAAAATCGACTTAATTGATTTGACTTGATTTTAATATTTGAAAAATCAAATTAGTAAATTAATTTTCGTTTGATAAAAAAATGATCCAAACTAAATCACGAGCAAAGCAATCAAGTTTCAAAGTTTGATGAATAAATATATTTAATAAGAAAAATAGTACAGTAGTAGTAATATTTTATGAAGAAAAAAAAAAAGGAGAAAAAGAAGATACGGAATAGGAGAAAGAGAAAGAAACGGAGCTTTTTAACACATTTTTTATAAGTGGGACCCAAATCTTACTTGGCAAAATCTGATAGGTATTATCTGCCATGTAATATTTATACCTCTCACAAAATAAAAATTTTCGTACATCTTAATCAAAGACTAGTATAAAAAAAAAAAAAGAGTTGCCAGAAAATATGCTTCATGTCCCCCCAAAGGTCCGGTCGGCTGGTCGGCTATTCGGCCTGTCATTTGTGTAGAGGAAACCTAACTCTCAAACAATAACTTAGTTCAAAATTTGTCATTCTAGAAATTATTTTTTAATTAATTAATTGTATTTATTTAATAAATGTGACAAAAAATTAATGTGGTAAAAATCAAATTAATATAAAAAATAAATCATAATAACTTAAGCAAATTATTTTTTAGTTAATAATATTTTTTTAAGGAAAGTCCAAAATAAAAATAATAGTTTTAGTCAATTTATTTATTTGATTTTAATTTAATATAAAATTTTAAAAAATAATTATGACTTTTGAATACTTTCACATATAGCAAACGTAAAAATCATATTTGTATGTTATAACTATAGTTTGCATAATTGCGCTTCATAGCAAATTTTATGTTTGCTATGGAGCTTTTGATTTGTATAATTCGCTAGATACATCCAAATTTATACAAATTGTTCAATTTTGTATAAATTCATTTATATATTGTAATTTGTATAATAAGATATGTATCTGTATAATTATAAGTGTATAAGACGAAAATATATGTATTTGTATTTGTATATACACTTTTCTCTCGTTTTATACAAACACAAACGCATTTTATACCAAAATGTATAAAATGGCTAATTGTTTATCGAAAATTGCTAGTTATATACCGATATCAGGTGGCAAAAAAATGGGATGTTTGCTGCGAATTACAAATAAAATAAATTATGGCTATAGCATTTAATTTGAATTAATAGTTTGCTATTTCATACAATTTTTCCATATTATAATCACTATAGTAAAAATAGGAAAAATCCTTTTGGTCAGAATCGTAAAATAACATATTTCACACTATGTTATTTTATCTTTTTGAATATTTTTACCCTTTTAACTTTCATACCTTTTAACTAAAAAATGGAAAAAAGATCATATTATTTTAAAATAAAAAGGATATTATAGACTTTTAAAATTTCTAGTCAAATTTTGGCCAAATTTTCAGATCATTTAGCATTACCCTTAATGTTTTTAGCAGTAATAAATCTACACAATAATAAAGAGCGATAATGTTTTTACCAACATTAGGTAATTGTCATTAGATCCAATATCATTATAGGGACATTTACAAATAGTGTTAAATGCCACTTAAAATATGTTTTAAGCGACAATTAAGCTATTTTCGTTAATTAATTGCCGCTAAAGATCATTTTTTATATAGTAAATCTTAAACGAAAGGTAAGTAGAATATATTAAAATATTGTTTAACTCTTGTAATCTTAAAAAACATCATATGAAAAGTTAAAATTAAAGAATTTCAAAAAACGAAAAGAGATATTTTAAACAAACAAACTAAAAAAGATAAAAACAAAACAAACAAATTGAAACAAAAGAGTAATTTTCCCCCAATTTGGATAAGCTTTAATTTGTGCATTACTTTCATTAACGTGGTAAACTAAAATTAGTTAGAGAGATAGTTTTTAAATTTCCCACCAGGTATTTGATACAGATTTCGATTAAACAAAACAACACATACATAAATGTAAGTAATTAATGAATGTGAATAACGATGGGCAGTTTAATAGACATTATTCACCAAATATTTATTTAATTTTATTTACGGGTGGAGATATAGTATTTCTTATAATATCAAATATGGTCAATAATTTTAGTTTAAATTATATATTTATATTTAAATTTATATTTTTAATAAATATATATATAAATATATAATTGCAAATCCAATAATTTAGATAAGTTATAAATCTTAGTTTAAATTATATATTTATATTTAAATTTATATTTTTAATAAATATATAATTGCAAATCCAATAATTTAGATAAGTTATAAATCTCATAAAAACTTATAACTCATAAATTTTAATTTCTAATTTCGTATATAATTAGATTTGTTAATTGCATTAATTAATAGGAGAAGGTAGTTGGCATGTAAAACAATTATTTATTATCAAACCATTTTAATCCAAAACTAAACAAATAATTAGGTTAATGCAACTAATCATGAATTATTATTTATTATTATTATTAATAATAATAATAATAACTCTCCGATTAATCAGAAAGGAGGAATGAGTTTATTTAATTTAAACTCAAAAGCTCAAGATGCAACTTCATCGGTACATCTGGAAGATATTCTCTAGATAGGAAGTCTGGGAGAGAGTTATCACTTCCCTTCTTATAAAGGATTTCAAAATCAATGGGCTAGCTGTGCTTGCTATCTGGCAAACATTAATTTGGAAGCATCATGCTTAAAATTCTTATCAAACATATATTTAACCGATTGAGCATCAGTGTTAACAAGAAACTTTTGATTATATAAATCATCTTGAAATTTTAAAACACATTTAACGATGGTTAACATTTCATGAGCCACCGTAGCATATTTTTTCTGAGCATCGCTCCACTTTCCTGAATGAAATCGAATTAAATACTCAGTTTTATCATGAGGATTGATTTGTTTTAGAATTCCTCCATAACCTATATTAGACGCATTGGTCTCGACTATCTTTTGCCAAGCAGGGTTAGCCAGAGTTAAACATGGCAAAGATTTAACACAAAGTTTAATACTTTTTACCAAATTGGTGAGACTATCAGTCCACGGAGTTTTATGATTTTTCTTTAGCCTGTCGTATAACAGGGCTACATCATGAGATAGATTCTTGCAAAAAAGGGAAATATAATTTAAACTTCCCAAGAATCTCTGCAGCTGTGTCCTATTTGTAATAACATCAGGAAATTTTGAAGCAAAATCAATAGATCGTTGAATTGGGGTAACCTTCCCCTGGCAAATAAGATGTCCTAAAAATCTTACTTCAATTTGAAATAAACTGAGTGGTTTATACTTTATATCTAAAGCATGTCCTGAAGCAGATCTTACCATATGAGTGGTTTTCTCAAAATATTTAGTAGGCACAAGACCTTCCTGAATACAACTGACATCAACTCCACGATCTATCATAGCAATATCAGTTATAGAGAAAGTATTATCAATTAATATGGTACACTCAATATACCATTTATGAGCTGTAACAATCTGCATCATTCTTAAAAACATATTTTGTTTAGGATCAATATTAATAGATTTTGTTAGAGTATTTTCTTCAACAACATTTTTACCCTTGTTGTTAGCAGACTCAATCTGAGTAAGACGGTGATCACAAATAATCTGATTATCATTTATAAGAAGGGAAGAAATAACTCTCTCCCAGACTTCATATCTAGAGAATATCTTCCAGATGTACCGATGAAGTTGCTTCTTGAGCTTTTGAGTTTAAATTAAATAAACTCATTCCTCCTTTCTGTATAATCGGAGAGTTGGATGAAGATCCGTATGACGACCTTAATGAACTTGGGGAGTATCTTCCCCTTCCTCGTGGGTTATTTCCCTTTCCTCAACCCTTAGTTAACTTCTCTAAAATGATTATAAAACAAATCATTCCTATTGAAGATTGGGGTATTTCCTTGATGATAGAAAGGCAGATTAGCCTTAACAAAGTCTCTATGAAATTTACATATTGGGACTATATTCAGGCTTTTAATAAAGTTCTCTATTATAATAACGAGAGACACAAACATACTTGGTTCATTAAAGTATGTGCAAAGATATTTGCTAATCCTATTCCAAATTGGTTTTTAAACTGGTAGTCATACCACAGACCAACGATAAAAATTTTGCCCGATCCGTTTCTCAAGTTATACAAAGAATGGGTTAAGGTTTCTCCAGACCTTAACAATCTATATCACCAAGAACACATTTGTTACATGCAACAAATCGAACAAATATATTTCTTTATAGAATTTTCTGTTCCCTGGATTCATAAATGGGCTCCAGAAGTGGATTTCACTGAAGAACAAATCCCTTGTTTATATCGAACTTATTACAACAATTTTTGGGATAAATTAATGAAAACAGACCCCCAAACAAAGTCCTTATACGAACAAGAACTGTTGGACTTGATTTCCAAGACAATTCAAGATTATAAATCAATTCCTCATAAAGGAATAATTGCTGACTCTTCTGTTAAACATATGGCTAGAAGAATTTCTAACCAAGATGGAGATCAAAATGAAATGATTAATGATTATTTGGAAGAAGTCAAGAAAAATCTTCTTCTTAATATCACGCACTACGCAAAATCAGACTCATCTATGCGCAGTGAAACAAGTGATGATACTCACGAGGCTCAGCCATATGAGTCAGAAGGGCCAGTTTTTTATTATTATTATTATTATTATTATTATTATTATTATTATTATTATTATTATTATTATTATTATTATTATTATTATTATTATTATTTTGTGTGTATATACTTTGCATATGGTCTGATAAGTATGTCTGTTTCGAAGAGTACTCCCCTTAGTTTTAAAAAAATATTTATAGTATTTAACCTTTATTTATACCTTAAGATATATTACTTTCTTTTCATTGAAATTTAAGGGAAAATTATGCGTAATTTAAGGAAAAATAACGCGTATAAGCAAATATAGTAGTTAATTACTTAACATATAGTTTGTCTTAATTACAATTCGCGGCCTACTTTTAGCTATAATTACGTGGCTCAACTTTTTAGTTTTGTATAATTCACACATTTTTATAATTCGAAGTTTGTCTAACTTTTGTATAATGTAATTTTTGTATAGTATAATTTGTATAACTGTTTACACTTCAGATGTTTATAATTGTGTAAATTCATTATTACGAGTTTATATAAAACAACTGAATTATACAAATATACCCGCGAATTATACAAACCTGCGAATTATACAAACCTGCAAATTATACAAACGAGACAGCTTAAACTGTAGCTACAACCCATAAATATGCAAACTATAGCTATGGAACATAATTAAGTTTATTATAGTGGCTATTTGCGAAAGTTTCCCAATTTTATTTATATATTATAATTGAGATATTTGTAATCTTAAAGAACAATTATTTCTAAAGATAAAGTGAAAAAGAATTATTTTAAACTTATAAAATAATTTTTTAAATAAGAACGATAAATATTTGAGGACAACATTGGGAAGTATTATTTTGGTCCAAGTGTTAAAACTCATTTTTTCACTATATGTTGCATTTTGGAATGCTTTTATTAGCTTCAAAGTTCAACTCAATATGGATGTTGGTTAATTTTAAAATCTAGATTCCCATGAAACGCAAAATGTATGTTTGACAAAAAATTGAAACTTATTACTACTATATACTATTAGCTAAGACCCGGGTAGGTAGGGGGTTACATTGCTTTTCAGAGCTCATATTAGAGTTTTTATTAAATTAGGGTTATGCATTATATGACCTATTTGTAAGTTACACTTTCAATAAAATTTTATATACTCAGAGCTCAAACACAAAACTTCTGATTAAAAATAGAACAATCTAACCATTGTATCGTAACTCAGATTGGTGGGTTGCATTGCCTAATTATTACACCAATGAACTAAAGAAGGATTCTTGAATTTGAAGTAAAGTAAATTGTAAAAAATAAATTTTGAATTAGCAGGTTTACCCCTGCAGTGGATGTGATTATAGTAGTAGTAATTATGAGAAGATAACTTTTGATATTTAAGTCAAAACTTTCCAGATTACATCAGTACAATACTAGTAATTAATATAACAAATTGTCATGCCACCAAAAAAAAGTTAGAAAAAATAAAAAAAATACAATATCTTCTGCATTTTCACTTATAAGAAAAGGAAATATATAACAAAATGAATTAATATTAATTATAACATAAAAAACAATTACCTCTCTTTCTAAAGTTGTAAAAAATATAAAATTCTTCTTTTACTAGACTTTTCTCCGATCTTATATTCCCCACCCACCTCCAATAGGTTTAGTACTAATGAATAATGATACTCACCTCTCAGAGCAGGCCTAGAAGACTATGAGCCCCATCTTGTTGCATTGTGTGTGAGCTAAATAACCTAGGTTTTTTCAGTTTGAATTGGGTTAAAAGCACAAAATGTATTCTATCGTAGCAACCTCACCCACCTCCACCCCACCCCTCAACCTCCACCCCCTAACAACACTGATAATTTTTTATTTATTTTTAAATAATCATGGATTTGCAAAAGTGGGTGGCAGCTAATTCTAGTCAAAAGCAGTCAAACGAAAGTAATAAATATACACAAAAAAACAACAAAAGAAAATTATTAGAAATCTAAAACAAAATTCAAGAAATAATACTAAGAAAGAATCTTGAACTCAGCTGGCAAAACCAAATAAGGTTGGCGGGTAATAATACAATCGAAACAAAAATAAATTATTTTTTAGTTGTTGAAAAGGTAAAAAAAAAAAATGCTTTGTTTTGTCTACAAAGCTTAGTTAGTTTTTTGGTGATGACCAGATATATATATATATATATATATTTAGTAATATTAAAAACCAAAAAGATTGTTTTTTTTTTCTTTTCTTGTTTTCATCATTGCTGTCTTGGGAAAATTAAGCAAAAACCCACTTAGTTCATTTATCTCTGAAATGGAATTTAATTTTAGAAATCAGCAAATCCCAATGGTTTTATGATCTGGGGTTCTTTTCTTAGTACTGGAAATGGAGAATTCTGTTCAAGAAATGCATCAAACACAGCCTGAATTTGATTCTTCTGCTCATTCTAATACAGTAAGTTCCCCTCTTGTCTTTTTTTTGGTTTTTGTTTTTTTTCATTTGGAGGAGGTGGGGTGGTGGGGAAGGGTTGGTGAGTGTGGTTGTGTACAGAAAGTTGTTAAAGAAATGATTTTTATTCTTTTTCTTATGTGAGGTTTTCTTGAATTTAATGTTACTTGGTGATTGTTGAAGGAAAGATGTGAAATTTCTTGAAGTGGTGGAAGATGGAATGTGAAAGATTTGATTTTTCTTTTTTAATTCCCTTTTTGATAAGTGAGTTTGAATGAATTGGTTGGTTTGAGATATTTATGGAACTACTTTAGTTAGTTTGGACTTTCAATGGGTTCTTTTTGAATTTCTTCGTTAGTGAGGATTCATATTGCTTACTCTAACTTGTTTGGGATTGAGGCTTAGTTGGTGTTGTTGTTCTTAAAGAAGTAGTAGAAAGAAAAGAAAGAGTCTCATTTTGGTATCCTCTATTAGGATTTGTGTTATACTTATCATTCAGTTTTAGCATATTAGTGAAGGTTCTAGACAAAGTTGCAACTTTTGGCTAGCCAATGAATTGAAATTAGATAATACATGATTTTTCAACTCATTATAATCCAAGCTGATTAATTCTTGCTTTTGTGGTCTGAAATTTACTGTATGGAAAAAGAATGGAGAGAGAGAGGAAGCTACTTTAGTGCGGCAGCAGTCAACAAGACGGCCAAATCTCTCATCTCTTCAAATACCTACAAGATCTTTGGAAAATGCATTATCCAGCTTTACAAGAATAGATGTTCCAAGTCCTAGCTCTGCCAGATCAGGGTTGCCCCCAAGGCCCCACTCCGCCAAGTTCATGTCATCTATGAAGAATCTGATTCCACAGAAAAGCACTAGGGCAAAAAATGTAACTCATGATGGCGAAAAGACAGTTCTCATTATCCCAGACATGCCACTTTCAGATAAGCCTTCAACTTCAAGGTCATTTTCTCTCAATAAAGGTTTGTTCTCTTCAACGACAAAATCAATCCGCTCTTTACCAGAGACACCAATGGGAACTGTGGAAAAGCCTGCAGAGGACAATTGTTTGAATGATCATTCAGAGTTAATTGTATGTCATATGTCCAAATATTTGCTTATTTGGATACACTTTTTTCGTGTGTACTCTTACTTTTTTCTGTTTGTACTATTGATTTATTTACTGACAGAAACCTGAAGCTCAACAGCATATGAAGCGTTCATTTTCAGTGCCTATACATGTTAAAAGTGGAAGCTTAAGGAGGACAGATTCAAATGGCGGTCTCATCCGTGTAATTTCCAAAGTTGTTCGCACAACCACGGATTCTGATGCCTCAGCAGACATACCACAAGAAACAGAAAATGGTATGCCAAATTTTCGTGCATCCTGGCTCTTATAAATTTTATACTTGTCACCAGCTTCTCCAATTGGATAATGCTACACGTGTGAATTTAACAGTGCACTTATGAAAAACTGTTTTGATCATTTTCTCAACTAAAAAGGTTCTTGCTACAAGCCTTCAACACTAACTGTTTTACATCTGGATCAATTAGTATACCTGTTTGATTTTGAATAAGCATCTTTCTTAATGCAACAATTCACATATTTATCGTTAGCACCTTCTTCTTTTAATTTTTTGAGAAAGATAGTACCTTTTTTTTAGTTATCAACATCTTGACTCTCTTACCAAATGAGGTAATGAATTATTTCCATATTATTAGTGAGAAGAATAAGCCTGGAATCTATTGTCTCTGGTATTCAGTAGGTATTGAGCAGTTTATCCTTGAAGGTTATCAAAGTTTGCAAAATAATTTGTATATTCAGTCAATCTTGAACAGCAACTAAGATGTTAACTCTACTCTGCTTGTCTCTCTCTCTCTGCGTATTGGGAATTACATCCACTCGTGAGTTAGTTGCCACTTGTGGGCTGTGGTTGCTATAACTATTTTTCTTTGCTTCATTTTTTGCACCCCAGTTTATATCGACATTCTTTCTAATTTTGGTACATTTCAAACTGTTTGACACCATTCCAAAGTATTATTCCCTCTGTTTCATTTAGTGTCTTAGTTTTGATTAGGCACGAAATTGAAGAAAGTAAAAGACTCTTGAATCTTGTGGTCATAAAGTGAGGGTGTGTATAACATATCAAAGATTATTCCTTAAATCTTATGGTCTTAAATATATCATGTCATTCCTGTAAGAAACTGTTGTTACTAAATATAGAAGGTGGAATTCTTTTCGAAACAGACTAACATATAAATTGGTGTAGAGGGAGTATTATCCCATACAACTTTCAAGAATTCAAATTCAATTAATTAAAATATATGATTTGATGTTTTTCCATACTGATATAGAACGTACATCAAACTAACATTTTGGACTCGTGTCTAGTCAAGGCAATATGATCTGTAGATCTTAAATTCAGTTAAAATAGGTCTTTGTCCCAACAAGCTTTTGATAGATGTTTTATCAGTTATCACAACTTTAAATTAGTAAGGAATAGAATTGGGTGTGTATAATGAAAAGTATACATTTAAGAGGATGAATAATGGTGAATGTGCTTAATTATGGAAATTTCTAATTTCTATTTGGTCGTGTTCATTTTCTTTGGCTCCTGGTAGAAGATAAAATTGTTGGACGTATTTTATTTTTTTTTAAATTAAAAAAATAAAATAAAAATAAAAATAAAAATCGTTGAACGTATTAGGACTATTTGATACTTCATATAGGTAAATAATTAAGAGTAAAGGGAAATGACCGCTGCTGTCCCCTCTTCTGGTTCCAGTTCTTTCTGTGGTATCTTAGCGATTGTCTCTAGATGAGTATAATGGCTTTTCTCCTTTGCTATCTACAGCGACAGATAATACTGGTGAAGATATTCCCGAGGAAGAAGCTGTTTGCAGAATTTGTTTTGTTGAACTTGGTGAAGAAAGTGAAACATTTAAAATGGAATGCAGCTGCAAAGGAGAGCTTGCACTCGCTCACAAGGTGTGCACCTTAAAGTGGTTTAGTATTAAGGGTAACAAAATCTGTGATGTTTGCAAGCAGGAAGTACGGAACCTCCCTGTAACATTATTGAAAATTCAAAATCCTCCAACTGCTGCCAGAAGGTCCCAAACTGTAACACAGCAGAGAGAAGTGCCTCGGTACAGGCAAGTCCAGCTGATAAAGTTTTGCGGCTTTCCTTACTTTCACTTGAATTTTATGTGAATCTTAGACTTAAAAGATGTCAGATAAGTATAGCTGATAAGTTCTTTGTGATTCTAGGCAGATTCTTTCAATTGCAAATTTTAGCTTCATGCATTTAGATTTTATATGCCTTTGCAATTCAGTCAGTAGTGGACAATGGACATGACATAAAAATTTGGAAGCTTTTGATTCTTTACATGATGCACTGTAAAACACAAGTCACTAGGAAATTTTAGTCCTAAAAACCTTCTCAACTACTGAACTTATGAACAACCCCTAACTAAGTCTTGCGAACATTACTAGTTCTGTTCACAAGTATATAACATGTTTCTGATTAGGATTAAACATTTGGAAGCTTTTGATTCTCTACATGATGCACCTGGAATTATGAGAACTCTAAAATCCTAAAAATCTTTTAAGATCTTGAACTCATGAATGCCTGGATCTTGATAAACATATACTAGGTTTCTTCACAAGTGTAGAACAAATTTTAGAATGAGATAAACTAATTAGTTTCGACATATCCATGTGAATAAAATGCTTGAAGATGGGGAAGGGAGGAGGCAAGGAAAAGTTGGGGAGTCACAAATTTTGCTACCTTTTTCCATGTTGCTTTAGCCAACAGGGAGAAAAGTGAACACTGCAAATAATTTATTTGGTGAGAAGCTCCATCAACGCTAGCACCATACACTTGAAAAGTGAGATTCTAGAGCCCAAGCTGAAAATTCATGCATAGATAGTGGGTTAGGCCAACAAAAGAAGCTTGGGCAGAGCTGTATGAAGCTAAAGTCTCACATACAGTTCTTTTGTACCTAATAAAATCACTACTAGTTGGACCAAAATAAAACATTTAAGCAATTGTGTGACAATGTTCTTCTTATCGTTCCTCCTATGTGAGCAAGAACCAGCTGCTCGGTTTTGGAGAGAGGTATAGGCCATGGATCTACTCCTTCCCGTGGTCCAAGTTAGGGCCTTTAGTTGAGGAGGGAAATTCAAATCGATAGGCAGTCACCCCAAGCTAGTAAAGATAAATTAAAGATTGAGGAAGGATATCTAATTAATTCTAGTGAAATTCAACAAACTGAATAAAGAGTGAACTAGCATCTTTTATAGCTTGACATTAAATCCTATGATTTCTGAAGATTATACATATAAATTCACAAACTAAACTTAACCTGCACTTCAGTGTTTGTTTGGTGCCCTGACAATATTTATGCCATGATCATTGGTGTCAATAGTTTTCATTTATTTGGTGGTACTTTTAACCTGGTTGTTCTGAATATTGATGAGTGTCACATGGAAATTAGTTTGTCACACTTATTTGGGTACTGCCTTTTTTCTTTTGCTGTCGACAGAGTCTGGCAAGACGTACCTATCCTTGTCATGGTCAGCATGCTTGCATATTTTTGCTTTCTGGAGCAGCTTCTGGTACTTTCCTTTTGTTTCTTCGTTATTATGTCTCCTCCTATGTGAGTTAAAGTGCTGTGATGATATAAGTAAATTTCTAGTACTATTTATTTTAGGCCAAGTTACCTTATTGATACCTAGTTTATAAAGTGGTACAGTGTCCTGCTTTTTGCAATGTTTATTTTTGTAGAGTCCAGAACCTATTTGAGCCACAAATAGACAAAATTAACACAAGTAAGCCACGTTTTTAGAGTGTAACTAAATATGCTTTGTGGAACTATTTATTCCATTTTATCTAATTTTTCAAACGGCAACCGTTAACATCTAAATTTTGATATAAAACGGAAGAAATTCTTCTACTAAAACGGAAGAAAAACTTCTGTTTTACATCAAAAAGAATTCCACTCTACCAAAGTGTGGTGGGGCCCTTCCACTTTATCAAAACTTTACTACTTTCACTTTCTTCTTCACACTCTCTCTATTCACTAGTCCCTCCACCATTTTCAAAAGAAAAAAACGACTCTCAACCTACAACCCGACTCCACGTTAAAAAATTGAAGGTTCTCTAGCCATGATTTGAAGATTCTTGGTAGATTGGAGGCCCGTAGCAAAATTCCAAGAGTGAAATTCACAACAAATCATTACTCAATTCAAATTTTTCAAATTAGGTAGTATTTATTTCTTTTTATCTTTTATTCAAGATAAATATAAAAATCAGTGGAAGATTCGAAATGATGTTGTTGTTCTAGTTTATTCGAAATTTCGTTGGTTAGGTTGCCTTTTCCCGTTCAAAATCATGTTGTTGTTCTAGTTGATAATTTGGTATGCTTTTTTTCAACAATAAATTTATCAAATTTGACATGCTTTTGTTTACACCTAAACTTGACATGGGTTATTCATATAATTAAACCACAAATTTATCAAATTTGAGGTTCAATTTTTCAATTTTTTCCCCTATGAAAGAATGCACGTTACGGGTACCAACCTAGTTAGTATTAATTATCTGTATTTTTTTTTTGGATAACGTAAAATATGTTGTATATATATAAAAAATAGACTGCACACATAACTCATGTAGTTGCTCATACAGGTTAAGTCTTTATTTTGTCAAGTTTACATTAGCTTACTTGTTGCCAAAATTGCTGGTTAGACTTGAATCATAGTGTGGGGATGTGAGATCAAAAGTCCTCTAGTTAACTCTCAATTTGACTTAAAAGACAAATATTGACTGGCCAGAGAAGAGCAAAAAAGGAAAATAGTGAATCATTTTGTTTATAGATTGGTAATTAGTTTGGACTTGAAATGTAGCTAAATGACGGATTGTTTGAATAAAAAGAAAAATAGCACTAAAAAATGTTTTGAACTTTATATTAGTAAGTCATGCGTCTCCATAATATATATTTTTTCAAGTTTCCTTGTTATTTGGATTGTTATATATATGTTATTATTTTATTTTTTTAAATGGCTAAATTGAATTAGGATTTTAGTAAAACTTCTAATTAGTAATTTTAAATTAAAGCAAATAATTAATAAGTATCATTAGAAATTAATAGAATTTTTTCTTACAGTATATAATGGAGCATATTGTGAACCCTGGGCCGGTTGATCGTACACTTCTCCGCTCTGAACATGAGCATAAGTCAGAGTTGTTATGGAAATGTGAGATACCGTTTAGTAGTCTTATGAAGACAGTGCACATGAACGTTGCTTGGAATTTATTCTGTTTGCATCGGCCTCACGAGTGTTTTGAGTAGATCTCACATAGGTCTAGACTGTATGATGTAGTTTGCGTAGGTAGAATGTTGTATGACCGTGACCTTGTTACGGCCATGGCTGAGCGTTAGAGGCCAGTGACTCACTGCTTCCATTTACTCTTCGGTGAGATCGCGATTACGTTGCAAGATGTGAAGGTCTTGTATGGTTTGCACATCGACAGTGATGCGATGTATCTGCATGATGCTGCTTTAAGGAGTCAGTCATGGTGTACTTTGTTAGAGACACTTGCAGGATGCACTGTAGCACCTATCGATATGGATGGGGCGTGTTGGGTGAGGATACATAACATTACTAGCTACCTACGAGATCAGCTACAGATAGACCCAGTTGGAGATGCTACTCCAGTGGAGAGGGTTGAAAAGATAGTCAAACTCTACATGCTTATTATATTGGGGCGTCTTATTCCCGAACACGTCAGGGAACCTTATTAGCTTGCAATACCTGGAGTTTCTAGGTCCATCCAAGACATAGGTAAGTACAGTTGAGGCAGTGCAGTTGTGGCCTACTTATACTATGCACTGTGTCGGGCATCTATTGGTGAGGTAGTTGACGTTTGTGGATTTATTCCTCTCCTTCTGAGCTACCTCCTCACCATGTGTAGTCAAGGTTGTGTCCTGCTACCACAGTGATGCAAGATTGTGCAACTTAAAAAGTCATCTCGATATTGCAATGCTGGTACTAGCAGAATGAACAAAGCCTGACGCTACATCAACCTCTAATGCAGACTTGCCTATAAACAGCTGTCCATACCGCAGGTACCACAGGCTATACCCTGCCTCGCATATACCATCATCCACCATATTCTGATGCCGATTGCCTGTAAGTGTTCTCATGGTTGGGGCAATTGGCATCAGTGTATGGTGGATGATGGTATATGCGAGGCAGGGTATAAACTGTGGTACCTGCGATATGGACGATTGTTTATAGGCAAGCCTGCGTTAGAGGTTGATGTAGCGCCGAACTTTGTTCATTCTGCTAGTACCAACATTGTGATGTTGAGAGGACTTTTTAAGTTGCACAATCTTGCATCACAGTGATAGCGGGACGCAGCCTCAACTACACATGGTGAGGAGGTAGCTCAGAAGGAGAGGAATAAATCCACAAACGTCAACTGCCGATGCCCAACACAGTGCACGGTATAAGTAGGCCAAGACTGCACTGCCCCAACTGTACTTACCTACGTCTTGGATGGGATCTAGAAATGTCATGTATTGCAAGCTAATAAGGTTCCCCGACGTGTTCGAAAACAAGATGCCCCCAATGTAACAAGCATGTAGAGTTTGACCATCTTCTCAACCCTCTCCACTAGAGTAGTATCTCCTACCGAGTCTACCCGGAACTGATCTCGCCAGTAATGCTATGTATCCTCACCTAGCTCGCACTATCCATGTCGGTAGGTGCTACGGCGCATCTTGTGAGTGTCTCTAACAAAGTATGCCATGGCCAACTCCTCTGTGCAGGTACAGTGCATCACTATCAATGTGCAAACCAAACAAGACCTGCACATCCTGCAACGTAATCGTGACCTTACTGAAGAGTAAATGGAAGCAATGAGTCTCCAATGCTCAACCATGGCGTAACAAGGGCATGGTCATACTGCATCCTACCTACGCAAACTATATCATGCAGTCCGGACCTATGTAAGATCTCCTCAACACGCTCGTGAGGCCGGTGCAAACGGAACAAATTTCAGGCATTGTTCATGCGCACTGTCTTCATAAAACCACTAAACGGTTCCATAACAGCTCTGTCTTATGCTCGAGCGGAGAAGTGTACTATCAACCATCCTAGGGTTAGCAACACTCTCCATTATAGTGTAAAATAAAATTATGTTAATTTCTAATGATACTTATTAATTATTTGCTTTAATTTAAAATTACTAATTAGAAGTTTCACTAAATCCTAATTCAATTTAGTTATTCCAAATTTTTTTTAAATAACATACTTATAACAATCCAAAGAAATCGGAACAAAACATACATTATGGAGACGCATCACTTACTAATATAAAGTCAAATTAAGAGCTAAAACTTGAGCCCTTTTGATTTCACACTTATCCCAAAATTCAAGTAAGCTAATGTAAACTTGACGAAACAAAGACTTTATCCTGTATGGGTGACTATACGAGTTCTGTGTTCTGTGTGCAATCTTTTTTATATATATACAACATATTTTATGTTGTTCCAAAAAATTAAAATACTGACTAGGTTGGTACCCTTAACTTGTATTCTTTCACTTGGAGAAATTGAACTTCAAATTTGATAAATTTGTGGTTTAATTATGTCTAGTTTAGTTTAGGGGTATGACAACAAATGCACAACCCCTATTAACTATGTACCAAAAGTGCACATTTCAGAGAAGTATGTCAATAGACATACAACTCCTATTGCGTTGGTCACTAAATGTGATTTTGGCTTTATTTATTCACTGCTAGGTTCCTCTGTCATAACCATCATGATATTCATATTCAGCATTCATGTTATCATTTTTTAAGTGGAGTATGGAACGGCATATTACACAATGAGCTTCTTGAAAGTGTAGATGGAGTAGTTTGGTATTTTCTTATCATGTGTATGGGTAAATTAGTGCAGCCCATTGCTGCAACACTTATCATTATTCGGTATGTCACTAAAAATGACTGGGTAGTGAGTCTCTTAATGTCAGCTTGGATCAATGTTTAAAATTGTCAAAATATACAGTACTCCTATTAAAGCGACCACCATTTCTTTGATCATATTTCACTTTGCATTCACATTGTGTTTCATGTAGAATATTGTATTTATTAATTTCTTTTCTTGTATTATGACAGGTGTCTGACTTAGGTGCTCGTGCTCTTGCGATCTCTTTACCTTTCTCTTGTGTTTTAGGCCTCCTTTCTTCTTTGATAGCTTCTACTATGGGTATGATTGTCTTTCCCCTCTTTTTTTACCTTATCAGATGTCATTTCTGAAATGATTCCATCCTAAAACTTCTACTTCCTGGCCATTTTCTGTCAATGGTGACATTAGCTCATAGAAACATAGGATAAGAAATTAAGAATGCACATTCAACACAATAATTCTCCTTTTGCACTTAACTTAATGCCTCCAAATAGATTGTGGCTAGAGAGACAAAGGAGGCTGTTAATCCAGTGAATGCCTGTTGGATTTTCGTCTTTAGATATCAAAATAACTAAGAACTGTAAAATCACTGTATATTCAATTTAAAAATAATATTAAGTATGTGCATGTCACCATTTCCTAACTTGAAGTTGACTTAGTTTAGCATAGGATTTGCACGCGACTTCTAAGTAGCCACTTATAGTGGAATTTTGATCTTTAGTATACATGATTAAGTGTTTGGATAAATAGTTCTGTGCGATTAACCAAGAGCTGCTTGACTTTATTTATTTATTGCTTGATTCCTGTCTTAACCAAGAGTCGTTTAGACAAACTGCTTATCATGCTGTAATACATACCTCATCAATAGCCATGAGTATAGTGAAAATGACAAGGCAGACGGGAAATGAACGGCTCAATCTTTTAGAAACGCCACATGTTTTTTGTTAGCTCATTCCTTCACATTTTCTACACATCCTATTGATTTTTTTCCTTGGAGGGATGAGTCTTTTTATTAAGAATTATAATTACATTCTTTGGTTATTTGCAGTCAGCAAGAGTTACATATGGGCTTATGCTTCATTTCAGTTTGCAATTGTTATCCTGTTCGCCCATATATTCTATGCGGTGGTAAGAATCTTTCATTCTATAATTTCTTATAATTCCCAGCTTCCTTTACTCTTATGTATGTTGGCAGAGAGAGAAAGGGGTGGGGGTGGTGGGTTCTGTTTAGACTGCAGGGAAGACCATTGGTGTTTTCACTTGCAAAAATAACCGATACATAAAGATTTGCTTAATTGCTAATGTGCAGCTTAACGTTAGTGCACTCCTATCGGTGCTGCTTTCCTCCTTCACTGGGTTCGGTATTGCAATTAGTACCAATTCGCTCCTCGTAGAGTATTTGAGGTGGAGATCAAGCAGACGCCTTCGATCATCCCCTGCACAGACAACCAGTATCATGCAGCTGCACAGTACTCTGCCTGTTCAAAGATATTTTAGCTACATCGACAACCCCTCAGGACAACATCACCACGACCACTGCCCCCATAATAATCAGCAGCAACAACAACCATTGCATCCTGTAGTTGGACAATCAGAAAATCCGGGGCTGCCAGAGATCAGGATCCAGACCGCGTAACTTGGAGTTGTAATATTTTTGTATTATGAGGAATTCCTCATCTTGTGCTTCTTTTTGTAGTACCATGAAAATTCACTTGGTACTAAGCTGCACAAGGAATAGGCTACACATAATATATGCCATTTAAGGTGGGGGGAAAAATGGAGAAATGGGATAGCATAGGAAGCTTGTATAGCATTTTATCATCAATAGTATTTGGAATCATGTAACTTTGGATACTTCTGCTACTTTATTAAATACAGAAAAGGTTTATGCTTAAAAATTCGAGTTCTTTTTGAATTTCCTTCTTGTTCAATAACAACTGCAACATTGTTATCATATTGTATTATCATCATGTTGTCACATTTGAGTTCTTTACATGTACGCACAATTACAGCTCTGACTACCTCAAATCTTTCTAGGAGCATATTTTCCAGTAGCCAGTGGTAATCCAAACCTTCCCCTAACCTTGAGCTATCTCGGCCAAGAGCCATAGTTAGTTGTTGTCTCCACTTGGTTATTTCTTCATCGTTGTTGATACTAATAACAACCAGTCAGATGATGGTTCTAGATGTTGTGCTAGATTGAGATATGTAGGATCAGGTATACTTCGATTTTGTGTATTCAGGTAAGAAAAAAGATAAAAATTGAGCATTTTAAAGTTAAATTGTTACTGAATATTATTTTAGAAAATGTCACAAAATAAAAAAATATCACATAAATTAAGACAGAGTTAGAGGCACCATCCTCAAATAATAAAAGTTAAAACAATCTTCGAGCTTATAACTCTGGTGTTCTTTACTTTGTTGAGGTCAGAGGCTCTCTATGTATTTTATTTTTTTTGTTTTATGGAAACTACTAAAACAGATACAAAGTCTCCGGCCAAAAATAACTATCAAAATATTACTATTAAGATGGAAAGAGAGCACTAGAGTTATTAGATATACATGCATGACAAACCTTAGAATCGAACCTCTATTGTATCCGTTTATTCATATCATCTACTTTCGCCTCACAATCTAAATCATATATCACCCTTTCGAGACTCGATTTACTCACAGTAATGCAACTGAGAACACTTTGAAGGCCATCAAGAAAATTGATAAAATCAGAGTCGACATGGAAGAGAGACATATTACAAAGAGGTTCCTTAGAGTCAACATGGTTTAGTTTCTACTATTGGCACTTGTGTTTATGCATCTGATCTGTAAATCATTCAAACACACAAAAGCCAACAAATTCTAGTATAAGAGAACTCACAAATTGAAGGAAATGATATAATCTCATATGTCTGAGTGGAATTTCAAATAAGAATTTAACTTGTATACACCGGCAATGTAAACAACTTTTACATTATTAGTGTATTTTACTGGCAATTATAATGTAGATCCGCCTCTGCTTGTTACCTCCATCACAAGCATCTTATGCTACAGAGGTGTTAGTGCTTGATTAATAAGATATCAAAGGGGCCTGACAAAACGTAATAGGCAACTACTCTAGGCGCACGCTCTTTCTTCAAGCTCTGCCCCTTCTTTCAAAAATCAATAAACAGCACTACAGGTATCAGGTGACGTTCGAGCTAACTCGGACTATTTCATCAAATACTTTCTGCCTTCCTAGCTAGCTTTGGATTCATAGACATCACTAGCTTGTCATAACTAGGTCCGACTTCGTTTCCATCACCAGCGCTTTGTTCCTGGGAGCAGAGAAGAGAGATGACTAGCTTAGTATGTACAACATGTACTAGAAAGATAAATGACTATGCTCATGCTTTAGTTTTCTTATTGAATATATTTGGGAGCAGGTAAAAGGAAGTTTGTTTCTAGTGACAAACATAGATAAATATCTGAAAATGGTTATTACTATTAAGTATGCAATAGAAAGCACAAGATTTAATTAGTTATACAGCAAGCGGCACAAGACAAACCTTAGAATTGAACCTCCATTTATTCAGATCATCTACTTTCACCTCATCATCATAGTTCACACTTTCGAGACTCGGTGTACTCACAGATATTCCCTGTTTGACAAACGTCTTCATTTCAGGGCAGTCATCAATCAACACATACCTGAGAATTGGAATTTCAAGAGTACACTCCGTCAGAAAGAAATGCCCCAGCTTTGGCAGCCTTTGAAGCGTCAGATGTTTCAACAGCGGAAATAAGGTCATGATTCCTTCTCCTTTTTGTTCCTCTTTTGTGATCACTTCTTCCATTGAATCACAGTCTGTAATGTCTAGTTTCCGGAGATTCAGAAGACCTCTGGCTACTGATGGAGACATCAAGTTTCTCAATTTTCCACAATTCATTATATACAATGTTTCAAGTTTGCTGAAGTAGGCAGTTGGAAGTTGGTGAGAGCATAGAGCACTTATGCTGTTAGCATCATAGATATACAGATATTCCAGGTTGGGGAAAGAAACCTGCAAATACACAAATTTATAAATCAGTTATATTATCTATTTAGTCATGAATTGGACCTTTCTATTTCTAATCATGCAGAAACTAATAAATGAATATTCTACTTGAATTGGAAAATACATGTATAACAAAACTCCTCTTTTAATATCTGATAGAGAGGACTCCCTTGCTGAAACCCAGGGTCTCAACTATCTCCCATCTTGTATAGTGTCAGTTAAAGGATACATTTATGTATTATGCCCAAAAAGAAAATTAAAAATAACTGTAACACTAGTAATAGTAGAAAAAATAGACATTGCCTAAGTAATGATCTTTAGTCCTCAAGTAAGGTAATATTCCGACCAAAAAAAGGAGTGTAAGGTAATATTTATACATCTAGCGACACAAGACAAACCTTATAATTGAACATTTCTTTATTGAGAGCATCGACTTTCACCTCATCATCATTGTTCACACTTTCTAGACTCGGTGTGCTCACAGATATTCCCTGTTGGACAAACGGCTTCATTTCAGGGCAGTGACAAATATACACTTTCTTGAGAAATGGAAATTTTAGAGGATGTTCCATCAGAAAGAAATGCCCCAACTTAGGCAGCCAGTCAAGCTCCAGATTTTCCAACAGGGGAAATAAGGGTTCATTCGTCATGATTTCTTCTCCTTGTTCCTCTTCTGTGATCACTTCTTTCATTGACTCACAATCTATTGTATTTAGTATTCGGAGATTCAAAGCACCTCTGGCCACTGATGGAGACATCAAGTTTCTCAATTTTCCACAACTCTTTACTTCCAATCTTTCAAGTTTGCTGAAGTAGGAAGTTGGAAGTTGGTGAGAGTATAGAGCACTTGTGCTGTTAGGCCCCCAGATAAGTAGCTCTTCTAGGCTGGGACAACAAACCTGCAAATGTTGAAGTCCTTGTATTTTATATATATAAGTGACGGAAATTCTATATAGCTTGAAGTACAAATCCAAAAATAAACCATATCTCATCTTTACATCAAGGTAACAGGAAGTGAAAAACTAAAAAAGTTGCTTTAAGTGACGAACAGAAATAGGTTACTATTACTATTTACTAGTTAAAATGGAAAGAGAGCAGTAATTAGTTATACAGCAAGAGGCACAAGAAAAACCTTAGAATTGAACATGGCTTGATTGAGATAAACTACTTTCACCTCATCATCATTGTTCACACTTTCGAGACTTGGTGTACTCACAGATATTCCTTGTTGGACAAACGTCATCATATCAGGGCAGTCATGAATATGCACGTCCTTGAGAATTGGAATTTCAAGAGTACACTCCGTCTGAAAGAAATGCCCCAGCTTAGGAACCGTGTAAAGCTCCAGCAATTCCAACAGGGGAAATAAGGTCATGATTCCTTCTCCTTGTTGTTTTTCTTTTGTGATCACTTCTTCCATTGACAGACAGTCTCTTATCTCTAGTTTCCGGAGATTCAGAAGACCTCTGGCCACTGATGGAGGCATCAAGTTTCTCAATTTTCCACAATTCGCTACATGCAATGCTTTAAGTTTGCTGAAGTAGGCAATTGGAAGTTGGTGAGAGCATAGAGCACCTATGTTGTTAGCCCCATTGATATATAGCTCTTCTAGTCTGGGACAACAAACCTGCAAATATATGTTTTTAGTATCTCAAACACATTTTAAAAAAGGCATAATACATAAACATGCCCTTTAACTTAGACTCAGCTCACATCTATGCCCTTCAACTTTGGGTGTGCATAAATAGATATTTTAACTTGTATAAAATTGAACAAATATATGCATGCATCCTACATGGCAATTAAGTGTCCTACATGGAGTTCTACGTGTATTATGCCACGTAGGACGCATGTGTCTACTTGTTCAATTTTATACTAGTTTAAGTGCCTACTTGTGCACATCCAAAGTTGGTGGGCATACATGCCAACTGAAGCCAAGTTAAAGGTTATATTTATGTAAATGCCTTAAAAAAAAAAGAGAGACTTTGTGTAAGTAAATATCTTTAATTCTCAAGTAAAAGGTAAAATGTTAATTCATAAAAACTGAAAAAGTAAGCTGGTTTCATGGAAAGAAGCAAGCCTTTTCATCAAAAAGAGGATTTGAGTGAGTGATGGAGTTGTTGGCTGTAGGCCAGAAATTTTGAAACTCAGGTAAGTAGTGGAGTAGCATTTTCCGTAACTGAGGGAACTCAATGCCCTCAACAGTTTTATTGCAAAAGTAAGTGAGGCATTTCAGAGATTCAAGCTTCAAGTCATATAAATTCAGGAACTTGATTACTTCATGTATCCTCCTAGAGATGTTCAATAAATGTGTCACTATTTTACAATAAGAGAGGCGGAGACATTTTATGTTCTGAAATTCATTCAGCTGCAACTCAGTCAACACATTATTAGAGCCATCTCCGGTTGAATCTGCAAATTCGCTCTCCTTCAACAGGTGGCAGATCCAATCATCCAATTGGGCGGTCTCAGTGACCTCTAAAGAAATAACGTTGTCATAATCAGCCATTCTGACAGCTCCACCCACTGTAAGAGCATACCGTGCCAACTTGGAGGAAAGACTCAAGTTACTGTAGATCACATCTCCAGAACATCTACTTAATGTCACTGAAGTTAATCTCGGTAAGGATTCCAGTTCCCTTAAGGTGGAGTAACTACAATATTCTACTCCCACCATATATAGTTCCTCCAATTGAACTAGCCTTGATAAGACACCTGCTGAAATCCTTGATAAGACACCTGCTGAAATCCTTTCAAGTCTTTTATACTCATTCCGCAACTCCAACATTATTAGATTGGTCAGTTTTCCTATCTCCACTGGCAGCTCCTCTAACTGAGAACCTATTATGCTGAGAATTTCTAAAGTGACAAGTTCCCCGATAATGGATATGTCATCCAACTTTAGATCACGCAGACACAGCGTCCTCAAACTTGACAACCTCTGAATGGATGCTGGAAAAGGCAGAATGGAGTCCGCATATCCACTCAGGCTTAAGACATTGAGTCCCCCCATGTCATTAAAAAAATTATCCTGTAATTTGAATGGCTTTTTAAAACAGAGTTTCAACATTAGAAGCTTCAGTTTTGGGCAAACTATTGGTCTAGGAAGCTCATCAAATTTATTTGCAACAATTGACATGTGACTGAAATGCTCATAAGTAGTTCTTCTTGGGAACTCTTCCGAGTTCACATGGTGACTTACCATAAAGTTATTCTCTCCCTCGGATGCAATACTTAAAGCCATAGCACGGACCACATCATGCATTTTGACATAATTTTCAAATGAACCTTGGGACAACAAGAAACCATCTTTCAATATTTCTAACAGAAGACACACCCTATCTCTAGCTTGTTCTAAATTTTCGATTCCCGGAAAGATGCGAAGCGCACTTCCATATCCAAGTAATTCTTCAGGAGAGATATTGCTATCTTCCTCGAACAAGGAACAAAGCAAAAATAGGTACTTGGCTTCATTACTTCCCAAGTAATCATAGCTTAGCCTCAGAGGTTTATACAACTCTGTGGGCACTTCAGGGATACTTTTTGTTTCTGCACCACGTAATTGTTCAAGGGCACAGTTCCATGAATGCTTGGTTTTATGCCTTTTTAGTGCTCCTGCAACTGTAATAATTGCAAGCGGCAGCCCCTTACATTCTTTGGCAACCTCTTTTGCTATGCCAAGTAGAGAAGGATCGTTGACTGAATTACCAACTTTCTGCCTGAAAAGGATCCATGCTTCCTCTTCATATAAGGTTCCAACTTCCATGATCTTCTGAGCTTTCATTTCTTCACAAACAGATCGGAAACACGTTGTGAATGTCACTTTGCACTGATGTTTGTGGCTGCTACCGCTGGGAATTCCAAGTTTCTCTAGTTCAAGAGCCTTCCAAACATTATCCAATATTATAAGGATGCAACTGTTTTGATCCATTAACCTTGAACGCAGCATATCTCCACGACTCCACAAATCATCCCCTTCTAATGTCAGTCCAACTCCTCGTGCGATCTCACCCTGAATTCTTTTCAAGTCATGTTGTTGACTGACAATTACCATAACAACATCATTGAACAACCTTTCTTGTTTCGCCTTCTGTCTGATTTTCTCAGTCAGTGTTGTCTTACCAACACCACCCAGACCACATATCCCAATAATAGTTACCCCGCCATCTCTCAAACCTGCCATGATCCGTTCCTCTTGCAATTTTCTGGAGCCAAACTCCTCACCAGTGTAACTAGGTATAGCTTCAACTTCAACAGGTGGTGCAGGATAGGAGAAATCCACATAATTGTTGCCTTCAGTTTGAAGACCAATCACATCCATTACAAATTCCTTAGATCTCTTGCTTTGCAAGTAACGCGACTTCAAGTTTGGACACCAACCATAGAAACAACCTCTTTCAACCTCAGCACTACGTCGCAATATAGTAGCCACATCAGCAGTAATTGTATCAACACGAGATGACCAACCCTGGATGTTGGGAGAAATGACATGTAAGTTTCTCCAGGCAGCTTCCACTAGTAGCTGCACGCCACTTCTGATATTCTCCAGCCTCTCAAATTCATTATCCAAAGATGTGATGTTGCTCTCATAGGTAAAGAAATATCCAATCTCTTGCACAACTGATTCGATCAACCAATCTGTGACTTTGTCCACAACTTTACCTAAGAAATCCATATCTATCTCCGGAGTTCAGTAGCTAGTATAATAAGCCTTTGAAGTCTATTTTTTTTTTAAAAAAAAAAATCTCTTTTTTTGACTGTTTTCTGTGTAACTGGGAAGTAAAGGTTATATTAAATGAAAACTGAAAGAGCAATAATGGAGAATTTGGTATATGACATTGAAAGCTAAAAAAAAGTAGTGTTAGTGTTTGAATAGATAACATTTCAAAAATTCGGATTCCATATGGAAGACAAAGAAATGTAGATAAAAAGTAAAAGGAATGTTTGCTTTTGGAATTTTTCCCTCTAAAGTGGAATCATATTCTGTATTATTGAAGTGAAATACAAGATTCTCATTTGTAAATGTTCCAATTAATGATAATGAATTGATTGATTGTAAGAGGAAAGACCTCTTTAGTTTTCCAATTCGCAATCAACTCTGCAACTGACCGTAATGTTTAACTTAATCTTCGTAATTTTAGCTTAAAATAATAATTTTCCATAACAAATGCGTGATGAGATGATTTTCAGGGAATTGATCCGTCTTGTGATGTTATTAACCGTGTTCAGATGAAGTAAGTATGTATAATTGACATAACATGAAATTGAACGTATGGTCAAGGAAGCAGAGGACGATGAGAAAGTAAAAGAAGGAATCAACTCTAGAAACAGACATAACATGAGGAACCAAATAAGATAGAATCTGATGAGAAAGAAAAGATTGAAAAGAAGAGCTTGAATGGTCGGTCATTGGATGACAACAACCAGAGAGCTGAGAAGCAAGATTAAATAACCCAATAATCACTTCAGTATATAATCAGGTGCTGGTGACGATGATTACGTTGTTCATAGTTATGGTTTTAAAAAACCAAATCGAACCGCAGTCTGAACAAACTGATATTTGATTTGGTTAGGTTACACTATTTGGTTTGATTTTGGTTTTACTAAAATAAACCGCAAAATAACCAAATCGAACTGATAAATTATATATATATATATATAATTTTATAATTATTTATATATTATTCATAAATAAAATATAAATATTTTGTTAAATTTTCATCAACTTAAGTCCTACTTAACTATTTTCTCAAGCCCAACTCAACTATTAAAACTCCAAGTCTAAGTCCATCAAAATTCATTATTTTAGTTTTACCTGCATTACCTCACATTAGATAGTCACACTTTCTCAATTGTTGAGACTTGAGGTAGGGGTTATTTTTTTCTATAAAAATTTGATCTTTGGTGCATAACGATTTTTAGTATTACTTAACTAAATCACTTTATTCGTGTAATAATAACTCTATTATTGCTTAATTAAATCCACAATAGCTTTCATGTGACTTGTTCATGTATATAATTAGATGTCTATGTCTATCGAGATGCGTGTTCCCTCAACAAACTTATTACTTTCTAACCGGAAAAAAAAACGCATGATTGTCATATATGTTTCCTGTTGAGAGTGACAATCAGATAAAGATTTAGATGAGGAGGAAGATATTGATCAATTTAGAGTTGGTTATTCTAAATTGATCAATATAAGGGAGACAAAAGAATCAATCTAATTCCATTTGGAAGAGATGATAGTAAACATTCGTCATTATGGATTGGAACCTTTTGTATTCTTTTAGATATGAGGTTAAAGTTCATCTTTGAAGTCAAAGCATTAAACTTCAAGAAAGACCCAAGTCGTCTGTTCAGTAGGCATTTATACTTGCTTCACTCGACTGGGTGTAGCAGAAATTGTATATTCTGGAACTAACATAACCATGAGCAAGCAAGCTAAAATCAGGAAGCAAAGAAAGTGTTGATGCTAGAACATAGATCACTAATGCGCGAAATATTACATGGCATGAACAATGATAATCACGGGTATTCCAGAGCGAGCAAATGCAACTTGTCATGAAGGAGCCTCTTGCCTTCAACCGATCCTATTACTAGAAGAGTAATCAAGCATGTGTTCAGATCAACTGAGTGGCGTATGATGAATTTAGCCAGTAACCAAGTGATGAGAAAAGCAGATGGATGATTTAAGAGGTGTGTATTCGGAACCTTCTCCAAATACAGCAAGTTTTTCCACTAAAATGGAGCAAGAAAACCTGGAAATGTTCATTTTCTTTGAACTACAAACTAGATTATGTTACAGTGACCAGTAAGTAAAACTTTTCTCAGACTGCTAGAATGGCTTGGGTACAGCGCAATATATTTGTGTAAAGTGCTATCAAAATTAAAGGATAAAATAAGAAAATACACAGGAAACATAATATACACAAGCCTCATTTATCGATCACCCTTGTTCACCGCTAAAACTCCCACGTTAGAGCAAAATCTCTGACTGAATATTACTTTGTAGTGCAACATGTCACTAGATAACCTTAAATTACCGCACAAGGCTTCTGCTGTTTTTCTTCATAACTGCTTCAAGGAACCTGAACATCCATTTATCTAGCATGCCTATTATGCACAAAACATTAGGTAAGTATGTGAGAATTTGTGATTGGATCAATGATTTCCAACTAAATTCAAGGTCCAGTTTCTTCCGTGTTTCAAGAATGTGTGATTAGATTAAGATTTCCAACTAAATTTAAGGTCCAGTTTAAGTGTTTCAAGAATGTGTGATTAGATTAAAGATTTCCAACTAAATTCAAGGTCCAGTTTCTTAACTGCAAGAAACAGTCCTTAGGGGTATCCCCCAATTCCAGACAAAATGAGATCTTAAGAAGAAGTCAAACGAATCAGGGGAAAAGATTGTTGTTCATACTTAAATTCACAAAAGCCTTCTCAGTTTAGTGTACATAATGTAGTTCCTTCCTATTATCAGACTCATTAGACGATTCTATTGTGCAAAACAAAGGGGTCCCAATATTAAGCCACTCCTAAGCCTATGACCGTCATAACCACATATAAAAATCAGTACCTACTCAAAAGACGCAATATAAACACCAAATCATTGGCAGATGCCAGGTCTATACTTGTTAGAATTCTCCATTAGAGAGTAGTATATTATCTATTCAAGCTAAGAAAGAAGAGAGATGGAGTTTACAGTAAAGAATCTTTTCATTCAACTGAACTGAATACAGCTATCACAATACATGCTTTTATACACAGTATTCCTTAACCAACTTTTCTAACTAACTTCACAACAACTTCTACAATTTACAAACTAACACTTCTAACTTCTATTAATTACAGCTTAGTCCCAACAGTTGCTAAGTAATCCTTTCTCCAATAATACTATTCCAGGAAATAATGAGAATGGAATGTTGTTTGAATGGAAGATCCCTCGACTGAGAACATAGAAACAAAGATTATAGAACATGGGAGAATTTCCAAGGCATTGGTTAACTCTTAAAAGATAATCTCCCCAGAAATTAGCATTCCATTCTCAATATGTAAGAAAAGAATAAGTACAAAAGAAGACTCAAAATCATATTTACTGGCACCAAAATATATTTAAGCATTTTCCACACACCCCAGCAAATGATTAACAAATTCTTCAAACAAAACAAAATGAGCATCAAGTTCAGCCTTCAAATGACAAGATTATACATGCAAAAGGAAGAACAGAATTATAGCAGAGACTTTTGGTTTATCAAGGAATTTTATACCTTAAATAAATCCTACAGCTAACTATTAGAGGCAAACCTGTCAAGGCAAAAGTACCACCCAGTACTGCACATAGCCGAGTGATAAAGTGCAGAAAATTGCGACGTTCTTCTCTGATGGTCACAGTAATTGGTGATAAATCATATAAGAAATATACAGCTGCATTAAGTGGGAAATACATTCAATAAGCAAAAAGTACAAGAAGAGAAAAGAAAAAGAGCAGCAATTGATAGAAGGAATTAATCTGTCGAGTACTTAAGACTTTAGAGAAGCACCTGGCCATGTCCGATCAAACTCATTGATGGGAGAAAAGTATTCCGATACAGAGAATTGATTAGTTGGCAAAACTTCTTTTGATAGATACCTATATTCAGTGGGAACAATCTACACGACAAAAAGCAGAAATTCAAAATGCAGAGAGGCAAACGAGAGCCACACAATGCAACACTAGCCTTCTAAGAAAAACTTGGTAAGGAATTAAGGTAACTAGACCTTACATTTCACCATAATTTAAGGAAATCCCTCACTTCTGGTTATACTTAAGGACAATGTGACAGAGGACACTAGCAGATACAACAACAACATGCCCAGTGTAATCCCACAAGTGGGGTTTGGACACTAGCAGATACTGGGACAAGAAATTACTCCTAATATACAACTGTGTATTTAAATATTAGCTCCCTTGGTCTGAATATGTAATGACCCTCATGGTCATTTCTATGTCTTGCCTTCTGTGTGTCGTTTAGAGCGTTCCTATAGGGACCCCAAGTCATTTATGACTTGCTGGGACTGACAGTTCGGTCACCTGGTCGTTCGTTTGGTCTTGGTGCGAGTTTTTGTATTTTGGAGCTTATGAACCTTGAACGATCATTTTCGATCAAAAGTTCAAGAAGATGACATCAGAATCCAATTCTGACGATTCCATCAGCTCCGGAAGGG
>JAJOOR010002789.1:0-23338 GCA_036250505.1 Solanum acaule | reverse complement strand
GATATTGGCTAAGTTTTTTGAAGAATATATTGAAACAAACATCATGGGATGTTGACCAATTTTTGATTAATTGAACTCTTAATCTCTATCTACTTGTTTCTACCTCCCTATATCTTCTTTTATAATCGAAAGTTTTAGTAGAAATTTAGTATTTATTGAAGAATTTTTTTTATTGTGACATCAATTGATCTAGGACCATTGATGGCCAATCTAGGACCAGAAATATCTTGTCTCTAAACAATAATCTAGGACTAGAAGTGTTTCTTGTCTCTAAAGAATAATCTACGACTAGAAATAAATCTCGTCTTTATAACGAATCAAGGACCAGATTATTCTTGTCTCTAAACATACTCAAGGACCAGGTCATCCTCATCTCTAAAACTATTCAAGGACCATGACAATATCGTCGCAAAAGCTAATCATGGACCAGGTTGTTCCCGTCTCTAACGATTACTAAGACCAGGTGTTCATGGTCGCTAATAAGATTTAAGACCTGAAAATAGAATTTCCCAAGTCTATTTGAGACTAGATATGTAGTCTCTAAAAAGGTTTAACGACTATATTTTTTCCCGTCTCAACTACCATTTAAGGACTAGTATTTTGTTTTCGTCGCGAAAGATCTATAGCGACGAAGGTGGTTGCGACGGGTGGCGACCAACATTTTCTGGTCTCAAATTTGCATTTGGGACAGGATTTAGATCTTCAGGGACCAGATTTCCCTTCCTTAGAGGCTGTTTTTCCTGTAGTGAGAAATACTGTAAACTCACGGTATATCAACACCCTCAACTTAAATTCGTTGTTTGTCCTCAAGCGACGCACTAAGACTCTAAACGACACTTGTATAGAAGCAAGCATCTCAAGCACAACCAATCACATGGTTTTCTACCCCACTCTTTTTGTGGGTACAAAACTTGTTCTCTTAGACTCGATAAGCTAATTTATGCTAATCAACCCATGACAACGATTGACCAACCAACACACAACATACACTGTTTCACTATCACCAAAATACCAACTCTCTAACAATGTACTAAGTTCCCTTACTTCAAATGAAATCCCTTTTCTTTCGCACAATGACTTATGAATTTGAGTACAAGGATTCATTCAATACTCACACTCAGAAATAACTTCAAGTACAGTTAGTGCCCAGTACCATAGGCTTGCCCTTATTTTCACTGCTTAGACTCTCCATACTAGACTCTAGGATCACTATAGGACTTTCTTGGCTTGTAACGTAGGCTCAGGGTCAGGTATGGTACATTTGGGTACTTCTTAGTGACTTTCTACCCTCCTTGACATTACACTAGGCTTTCAACCTCTTTTTGCCCTATTTTTGCCATCATACCGTTTTACTTTCTTTCCCTTGATTTTCTTCAACCACGGATGTGACTTTAGACTTTGTAGCTCTTTTTACTTTTATTTTATTTTTCTTTTAGCTTTCAACAAGTCACATCCTTTCCTCTCTTTTTCAACATCAAACTCTTTTCATACCCATTTTTTCTTTCGGTTTCCTCTTTCATAGCCACCCTCAACTTATGGATTTTCCATTGGTTGATGTGCACAATACCCGATGTCGGGTCAGAGCCAAGATTGAAGTTACTTTTTACATTATCCACCCTTAACTTAGGTTTTTGGCCTAACTCGAGGTGCACATGTCCAAAGAGGGACCGGGGCCAACATAGTCGATTATAGGAAGGTGAGTTCGGGGTTTAGAAAGAAATGGTTTAATTTTAGGCTCAAAGTATTTGGATCAAAGGCAACATTTATTTCAGTTGGTTGGATCCTTCTTTTAGGAAATTTGTGGACTTATCAGAACAATGGCCTATGATCACTTCCTATCCTCTATATTGAATTGTCTTAGTAGGACTAACCGGGTAAGTTCTAGTTTTATACAAAAACTGTTTGAACACTCAACTATTCTCACACACTCTTGGCACATAGTTTCATTATCAGATTATCAAATTACCTAGTTCAAGTTTCAGCTTAAGTCATGCCATCAAGCTGATTCATTATCATGTCATACTCAGAGCCAACACATTCATCTAATCGTAGCCTACAAATTCTAGCACACATCACAAAATTTGACGGGATCATTTTTCAAGCCATCATGCTTCTTTATTTTTCATGCTTCTACACATACGATCCTAACACATGCTGGTTGAACATAAATTAAATAGTCTCTTGGGGAAAATGAACACAGGCAAGAAAACCCCAGGAGAGGATTTATGAGTTGGGTTACTCAAACTTCACCCTATCACTCACATCCATTTACCCGACCCCCAACAAAAATAGATGCGATTGTCCCCAATGTATACAAAAGCAGTAAAAGAAAATGGATTTGGTGAAGCAAACCAGTGGTGCATAGCGCCGGTGAATCATCAACAAACGGGTGGATCCGATTTCCCGGACCCCGCTGGAACAATAGTTGGGTCACCCTCAGTAGTGCCCACATCATCCATCATAGCACCCTCAGTAGTGCTCTTTATCACTCTCACCGCACTATCAGTGGTGCTCACAACAGGCGGGACCTCTACAACTAGGGAAGAGTTCGATGCCCCTACAACACTCTCACGCACCCTCCGCTGGTGAAACTCTTCATTTAAAATTGAAGCCTTCCTAGCCTCCTTCTGCTGCCTTCGTTGTCTCTTTTGGGCGTTTTCCTGCTTAGTGCGACTAGAATGGTGCCTCTTACCTTTAGTATGTGTAGGCTCAGGCTCCTCCTCGGTGGTCCAACTGAATAAAGCATCCAGTACCGTGTCATCAGCCAATGTAGTAGGTGCAGCCTGAGGCTCAACTGTAGGGGTAGCAAGAATGGCATAAACGTCAACCCGGAGACTGGCTAACTCGGACTGAAAAGAGGATAGATCTATGGTCGGGGATGGTCGCTCAAGGACTCTCAGTTCAAAGGCATCAAGATGATTATTAACGGCCTGGACCTTCTGATCCATAATGCCCTCCATCCTTCACTCGATTCTGGCCTCGGACTCTGTTATCGACTTTTGCATCTAAGGCTGGATGTGATGCAGAGTGTGGCCATCTGAGCCTCTAATTTCTTTACTCTGGCCAATGGGACAATAGAATCCCTAAACGGTGGTGTGGACCGGGATGAGCTAGGAGCCATACTAGTTGCCTGAGAAGAGGAGGTCGGGTCAGTATCGGTGTGATCTAGTATACTGGGGTCACCGCCCTGTGCCTGCCCCACCATGTCTGCAAGATCAGCACCTAAGGGAGGTACATCAATATGGGGCTCTCTGCGAGGTGCCGCCACATTTACCTCATCACGAATGAGGCCTATATCCAAAGTCCCTGTAGGGTGGATCAACCTATCATAGCGCCAGATCGGCACTCCAAAGTCCCGACATAATTGGAAGATCAAACATGGAAAAGGGTAAGTAGTGGAGGTCTTGAATGCCCTCTTGTGAATCTCTGCCAGCAGCATGCGGGCAAAGTCAAACTCCACTCCTGCTACCAATGCTGCAACCATGATCGCTCTATCTCATGTGAGTTGGTTGTCAGCTTTGGTCGGTGACACCATGTTACGCACCAACAGCCAGAAGAACTTGGCCACAAAACTTAATGTGGCCTTTCGGATACCCAACCGTGGAGTGGCGACCCATTCCGCATGCTCTCCATCTGCAACAATGTACTTAGCCAACCATAGTATAACAGCCTCTCACTGCTCAGCATTCCTCTGTAAAGTGCCACTCCGCACGATGTCCCATCTATAATCAAACTCCAATGTGTTTAGTGACCAAGAGTGACATGTTGTAGGACCATAGAGAAAGCGGCTGATGGTGGCAGGTGATATGTCCACTGGACAACCTCGGACCATAGTGGAAGTGAGAGGATCTTGGGGTAGGGGCTTTGACCGCTTGGAAATCGAACCACGGAGAGTGGCAGCATAAGAAGTGTAGAATTCCCGCACAATCTCCTCGCTATATGTCCTTGGGTCTCGAGCCATCCAGTCACACTTGTGAAGGTTAAAAAGTCGGTGGATGTCCGGGATAGTATGGAAGCTCCCCGTGAGGACTCTGCGCTCCTCTATAATAAGTCGGGCCATCTTCTGTTTGTCATTTATCATCTTGGCATCCCGATAAATTTGCCATTGGCCCTCTACACACCATCTATTTAGCTCGCCGGCTACTGCAGTAGGATCATCATTTCGTGGTGCAGGTACAGACTCCGAGCTAGTGGCCTCATAAGACGAGGTAGCTTGATCATTCTCACCGAACCCTGTGGTTGATTTAGCACTGGAACCTGCAGTATGGGCAGATTCGGACCCTGAAGCATGGCTAGACTCAGAGCCCGAAGCCTGGCCAGACTCAGAGCTAGACGTGGACCCCTCAGCTGCACTGGAAGCAGCCCTAGTTTGTGACCTGATCAGTGTGTGCTCTTCATCAGACTGGGAGACAGTGACTACGTCGGGAACCACCTTCCGGGGGGTTCCTCTGGTGGCTCGTGGTGCAGTGGGAGAAGTTCTTGTGTTGGGAGGAACGTATGCTGGATCCTTTTCTGTGTCCGTGTCCTCATCGATTAACCTGAAGCTAGGGGCAACAGATTTTGACTTGCCCTGTTTTGAGTAGGTGACTAGCTTCTTGGGTGCCATCCTACCTGTGGAAGCGATATTAGTGCCAAAACTAACCATAAACACACTAAAAAAAATTTAGAACTATAAACGAACAGTACCGAAGTCCCATGAAAATTTCACACAGAGGCTACAGTGGTCATCCACGGAGGAGACCTACGGTCTGTGGAACTCTTCCGTGGATCAAAGGACCAACACTATTGGTTACAGATGGAAACCACCGATGTGTAGAACGGACCGTAGTCCACATCAGTGGTTTCACACTTGGTGAAATTTACAAATACATCTAACCACGAATCTAGTCCACGGTCCGTAGATGGATCTACAGTCCATAGACGGGGTATCGTGGATATGAATTGTGCCATGTTTCAGCCAAATTTTTTTTATTTTTTTATTTTCAAGTTCACATCTTAGACTATTTTCAACAATATCCTAGTCTAACTATGTATTTCAACATTGAATCATGCTAGTTTGTCATTCTCAGGATTCCGATTAATCATTTTAACCAAGTATTTAAGACAAACTTTGGAACCCTAAGTCGAAACTTACATTTATACTTATAATCACATACAATAAGGCAACACAATCACTATCTATCATTTCAAGGGTATTGTAACTTCCAATTTTATCATGCAATTACATCTACCAATTACCCAAGGTCAAGACCCGACTCCCGACTTTATATATACAATTTGTGAACCGAAATTCAAAGTGAGGGGAAAGTCTATTACCTTACAAGCAACGAGGAGTGGGGTGATTGCGTGACGACACTAGGCTTTGCAAGACCAAAGAATTACCTGTTGGTTACTAACCCGAACACCGAACCTTGTGGGAATTTTTGTAGAGGAAAGGGAATTTAGGGGTTTGAAGAAATAGGAAGGGAAGATAAATTTGGGGAGTGATGGAGTGATTATTGAGTGATTGAAGGAGTTTGGGAGGTTATGAAACGGTTGTGGGATTAACTGGAGGGAAGTGGAATGATTTAAAATTGGGAGTCTTTTAAATAGGGGGGTCCGGGTCGGGTCAGGCAGCCTTAGAGTTTGTACCCACGAGACCCCATATATGGTCCGTGGGTCCATTGACGGTCCTTAGAATGGACCGTCGATGACTTTTTAACTTGAAAAAATTTCTGAACATACCTGGGATCTACGGTCCGTGAATTGAACCACGGACCGAAAATGGGGCCCGTAGAACTCTGCACCAGACCTTTTTCTGCAGATTTCTCATTTCGTCCCTGACATGTAGCAACCATTAGGTTATTCTTTTTACATTTTTTGGACACTTTTTAGGCACGGACCCTATACTAATTCTAGCCAACACAAAAAAAATGAAAACTTAAACACCTACCTAAATTAATACAGAGAATCAACTAAAACACAGAACGGCTAGATGGAAACAAAAACCTATCGTTGGCTAGATTGTACATCTTGGGTTGCTTCCCAAGCAGCGCTTGATTTAACGTCGTGGCACGATGCATGTCTCTTGATTACTCAGACTTCATCAAGATGGTAGGCCTCAATCACTTCTTGCACACTCTCAGCATTTCCCAGATAGAGCTTGATCCTTTGCCCATTTACCATGAACCTTGTTCCTTTCCTATTCTCAAGCTCAACCGTTCCATGGGGGAGCACTTTTGTGAGCAACAATGGACCAATCCATTTGGACTTGAGTTTGCCTGGAAACAAGAGCAACCTAGAGTTGAATAGAAGCACAAGATCACCAACCACAAATTCTCGCTTTTCAATTCTTTGATCATGGTACCGCTTCATCTTTCTTTGTACAAGGCTGAACTTTCATAAGCTTTTAGGCGAAACTCATGAAGCATATTCAAGTCATTCACTCTCTAATTGGATGCGGCGCCCCAATCCAAATTTAGTTTCTTCATTGCCCACATTGCCTTATGCTCTAGCTCTACTGGTAAATGACGAGACTTCCAATACACAAGTTGGTAAGGAGACATACCTATGAGAGTCTTGTAGGCAGTGTGATAGGCTCATAGAGCATCATCAAGCTTCCTTGACCAATCCGTTCTTTTAACATTTACAGTCTTCGCCAAAATCTGTTTAATCTCTCTGTTGGACACTTCAACTTGCCCACTAGTCTGCAGGGGGTAAGGAGTAGCTACATTGTGGGGGACACCATATTTCTCAAGTAGTGCCTTGAATAATTTATTACAAAAGTGGGAACCTCCATCACTGATTATTGCCCTTGGTGTACCAAATCTGGAGAAATTTTTTTTTTTCAAAAATGCGGTGACACTTTTACCTTCATTGATAGGGAGGGCAACTGCTTCCACCCATTTTGATACATAATCAACCGCAACAAGAATATATTTCATCCTATGTGAACTCACAAATGGACCTATAAAATCAATGTCCCATACATCAAACAACTCTATTACCAATGTGGGATTCATAGGAAGCTCTTGCCTCTTTAACATCCCTCCTTCTCTTTGGCAACGATCACACGACTTTGCGAAATCATGAGCATCTTAGTGGATGGTAGGCCAGTAGTACCCACACTGCAAAAATCTTATGTGCAGTCCGAATACCACTATGATGCCCACCCACAGGCGACGAATGGCATGCTTCAAGTACATTCAACATCTCAACCTCGGGCACACAGGGATGAATAATCCCATCTGTACAACTACGATACAAGTAAGGCTCATCCCAAAAGAATTTCTTTACGTCATGCATAAACTTCTTCCTTTGGTGAAAAGACAAATCCGGAGGCACCAAATCGCATGCCAAATAATTAGCAAAGTTTGCAAACCAAGGAACCAGATCATGAGAAGCAGCCAAAACCTGCTCATTTGGAAAAGTATCATTAATTGCAGCCCCATCACCAAGCTTTAGCATAGCTTCTTCCTCTAATCTGGACAAGTGATCGGCAACTTGATTTTCAGTCCCCTTTCTATCTTTTACCACAAAATCAAACTCTTGCAGCGACAATACCCTTCTAATCAACCTCAGTTTTGCATCCTTCTTCGCCATCAGATACCTCAATGCAGAATGGTCAGTATGCACTATGACCTTAGTACCAAGTAAATAGGATCGAAATTTTTCGAATGCAAAAACCACCGCAAGAAGCACTTATTCAGTCATAGTATAATTCTTCTGGGTCACATTTAGAGCTTTGCTAGCATAATAAATAGGATGGAGTATTTTCTCTCGCCTCTGTCCCAATACCACACCAAGTACCACTCCACTTGCATCACACATTACATCAAACGGTTGTCCCCAATCTAGTGAGATAATGATAGGTGCAGTAATCAAGTTCTCCTTTAACTCTCCAAATGCTCTCAGACAAGCATCACCAAAATCAAACTTAGACTCCTTTTCGAGCAGTTTGCACAAAGGATGTGCAATTTTAGAGAAGTCCTTGATAAACCTCCTATAGAAACCTGCATGCCCAAGAAAACTTCTAACACCTTTTATAGAGATAGGTGGTGGAAGCTTTTCTATTACCTCAACTTTTGCTCGATCAACCTCGATACCTTTCTGAGAAATCCGATAGCCTAACACAATTCCTTCTTTCACCATAAAGTGGCATTTCTCCCAATTTAGCACTAGATTTCAATCTTCACACCTTTTCAGTACCTCGGCCAAATGATCTAGACAACGGTCAAAAGAGTCACCTACCACAGAGAAATTATCCATGAACACTTCAATAGTGTCCTACACCATATCAGAGAATATTGACATCATACACCGCTGGAATGTCGCTGGAGCATTACACAAACCAAATGACATCCTTTTGAAGGCAAAAGTTCCATAAGGGCAACTGAAGGTGGTCTTCTCTTGGTCCTCTGGAGCTATAGAAATCTGATTGAAGCCTGAATAATCAAGAAAACAATACCAACCCTTACTAGCAAGTCTATCCAACATCTGATCCATTAATGGCATGGGGAAATAGTCCTTTTCTGTCCAAGCATTTAACTTCCTATAGTCCATGCAGACTCTCCATCCAGTCACGGGCCGCATCGAAACAAGCTCGTTTCTTTCATTAGGAACTGCAGTGATCCCACATTTCTTGGGCACACATTGAATAAGACACACCTAACTACTATCTACAATGGGATAAATAACTCTGGCATCCAACCACTTAATGATCTCCTTTTTAACTACCTCTTGCATAGGTGGGTTTAGTCTTCTTTGGTGCTCGATACTAGGCTTGTGATCTGGCATGAGTTGGATTTTGTGAGAACAAATATCGGGAGGGATCCCAATAATATCTGCAATAGTCCATCCAATAACTCGCTTGAACCTCTTTAACACAGTCACTAAGCACTCTAATTGTCTTGCATTTAAATCTGCCGCAACGATGACCGGCAAAGTATTTTCTCTACCCAAAAATGCATACATCAAATGCGGTGGTAGAGCTTTAAGCTCCACTTTCGGTGCCTCCACAATAGATGGTCTCGCGGGTGGGGACTCATGATTCTTCATGTATAGCTCATACTTCTTTGGTTTTGACCAATATTCGCATCTATCTAGTGCATCTACCAACTCATCGTACTGTTTAATACCATCACTCTCGAAGTTCATCATAACTGCTGCTAGTGCCTCAACACCTAGTCGCTCTTCACTTTACACTTCTGTTCCACTCTCAACTCTGTAAGTTATAGAAGATATTGTTTGGAGCTCACCACTCTGCTTCATGGATCTACAAATACTGAAAGTTGTTTCTTCATTGTTCAGTCTGAACTTCATCTGCCCCTTCTCCATATCAACCAATACACACCCTGTGGCAAGAAATGGTCTCCCAAGGATGATGGGAAACCTCAAAATCAACCTCATAGTCAAGAATCACAAAATCCACCGGAAAAATGAAATACTCCACTTTCACTAGCACATCATGGAGTACACCAATGGGCCTCTTCACAGTTCGATCAGCCATCAGTAACCACATGGTAGTGGGCTTTGGGTCCCCTAGACCCAACTTCTTGTAAATAGACAATGGCATGAGGTTGATGCTAGAATCAAGGTCACACAATGCCTTAGCAAAGTGTAACAGCCCGATAGTACATGGAATCGTGAAGGCACCAGGATCCTCCTTCTTTTGCACAAGAGACCTTGTAGCAATAGCGCTACAATGCTGCAATCTATCATCATCTTCAAAACTTACAAACCTCTTCTTTCTCACCATATCTTTCATAAACTTTGCATACCCAGGCATTTGCTCCAAAGCTTCTATCAATGGAACATTGATGGAAAGTTGCTTTAACATAGTAATAAACCTGCGATATTTACCATCTTCAGTCTTCTTCACTAACCTCTGTGGAAAAGTTGGTGGAGGTCTAGGTATAGGGACCACTTTCTAAGATAACTCTGCTTCTTTCTATGTTGCATTCTCAGACTCTTCTCTAACCTCTACCATATCATCTTCTTTTCTAATCTCAACTTGCACCACAGACGGCCTAGGTGGATCTCTGGTTTTCTTACCCCCTCAAGTAGTAACTACCGTACAATGACCGTCATTCTTTGGATTTTGGATGGTGTTGCTTGGAAGAGTACCGGGTTGACGTGGGTTCACGTAGCAGACAACTAGGTCATCTACTGCTCTAGGTGCTTTATTGACACTGCATGGGCATCAACCTTTTCACCAATACCAGGCAAGTCGTTTCTCATCTCCTTCACATTCTCATCAGTTGCATCAAACCTTCTCATCATCTTTTGCATCATATCTTCAATACGCGCCATATTGCCTACATCTTCCCTAGTACCAGACACCCAATTTTGAGGAGGAACATAAGGTCCAACCCGATCGTTCCTGTTTCCATAGTTGTTCTTGTTGTAGTTGTTATCGCTATTGAAGTTCCCATCCCGGACATATTGACCATCTCGGTTGTAATTTCCATAGTTCCGACCTTGGTTCCCTTGACCTTGGCGCCAATTTTCCGCCTTGGATCCTTGGGCGTTTGGTCGGAAACCACCCATCTGATCATTTATCGCATAAGCATCCTCTCCATAGTAACATTCTTCATTTGGTGGTGGCGTTCTAGTCAAGTAATTCACAGCATTTACCTTCTCTGCACCTCCTCTCACATGCTTCAATACCAACCCAAACTCAGTCCTCATCTAAGCCATCTCCTCACGAATCTCATCCGCAGACTGGGTGTTTGTATTCTGAATGGCAAATGTGTTTCTCCCCGTATCTGACCTCGTAGTGCCCCATGCTTTATTGTTGCGAGAGATCTTCTCCAATTTTTCAGAAATCTGTGCATATCTGTAGTCTCCATACGAACCTCCAGCAATAGTATCAAGCACTACTTTATTGTTGTCATCCTAACCTCGATAGAAATATTCCTTGAGTGACTCATCATCAATACGGTGATTTTGGACACCTCTTACGAACGCAGTGAATCTGTCCCAAGAGCTACTCACAGACTCTCCAGGTAATGCCACAAAATTGTTGACCCTATCTTTGTGATTTAGCTTCTTGGACACTGGATAGTACCTTGCTCGGAACACATCCGTCAGTTGGTCCCATGGAAAGATTGAGTTATAAGGAAGCTCAGTGAACCATACTGCAGTATCACCTGTCAGTGATAGAGGGAACACTCGTAATCCGATGACATCCATATCCAAGTCTGGTCTACCTACACAACTTTTGCAAACCACCCTTAGCTTGGCTAAGTGAGCATGTGGGTTCTCCGATGGCAATCCTGAGAATAAGCCCCTTGTTGTAAGCATCTGCATCAAGCTACTAGTCACCACAAATGTGTGACCTGGAGGTAGAGGGGGTAGGACAATAGGTCCATCTGAGTCTGCTATATTGATGTTGCCCCAATAGTTGTCATGTTGTCGTGGGCCTAGTGGATCTTGCACCCTAAATGCATCTCCCAATTGATTGTCAGCTGGAATCTGATTGTCCCTACCAACTACCCTCGACTGTTGTAACTCAACTGCATCACCTAGATTTCCTCCGATCGAATTATTTCCTGGATTGTTCATTCTTCGCAAACTGCGGTTCAACTCTAGATTGTAAGGTGTAAGTGGTTCACCTTGGCTCCATGTACTTGGCATACACTAGAGTCAAAACCTGAGAGAGACAAAAACAAAGAGAAAAAGTAAAATTAGGAAATATTTGACTAACGTTCAATAATGTAGTTAAAATAAATCTAAAAGCAAAATTTCCCCGGCAGCGGCGCCAAAATTTGATACGCTCAAATTACACCTCCCTAAAAAATCATAAAAGATCGTTATCAAGTAAAGAACCCAACTTGTAGGTTGTGGTCGATCCCACGAGGAAAATGGTTTAGACCTTACTTTAACCAACAATTAGATTAAATTAGTGAAATTACTTCCAGAAACAAGTATTTAAATGGGGGGATTTGAGAAACAAATTGTAAAAATACAATAAGTGATCAATACACAAAAGTCAATCTTTGATGTTATCAAGATGAGAGAATTAACTAGGGTATACGTGTTCCCTACAAGCTCATAACGCAGTAATCCTAGTAATAACAATCCTTTCCTAGTATATCACATGCAAAGTGCTAAGTTATGTATCTCTAACGTTGGCCACCGTTAAAAAGACTTCTAAATGAAAAAATTATCAATGCATGCAAAATACTAGTCAAGAATTTCTTATTTACTATTCATACTTTGTTAATCGCTCATGGTTCACACAACTCTAGTTGTGGATTTAGTTACCCATACTAGCAAGAACACAATGCATAGTTTTAGACGAAGAGATCATGAACTTACGTAAGGAGAATAATAAACCCAGAAATTCAACTTGAATTGTGAAACCAAAATCTTCAAAACGAACTTAGGAAATCAATAATTGCTAGGTTTGCAAATTAATCTCCCCAGTCACAAAGTAAAACTAGAATAATAATGTCTAACCCCCTAAAACGAGGTTTACATACCCTATTTATAGAAAACAAGGCCCAAGTTAAAAAGGAAACAAATTAAGGAAAGTTTGTTCAGGCACGCGTCTTCATTCCACGAAACTGACTCATGGACCGTCAATGGATCTATGGTCCATGAGTCCCATCCGTCAGCCAGGACTTGGAAAATATTTCATCTACGGACCGTCAATGGCAACCGTGGTTCCACCCTTGGTCAGATTTCCCTGATTTGCCTTCCATGCCTTGCGTTCTAATCTACGGACATAACCTACAGACCGTCAATGGACCTACGGTCCGTAGATCACTTCTGTGAATGCATTTTTTCTGCATTTCTGTCAATTGTCTCTTTACTTCTGCGCCTAAACACCTTTCCTGCAAAATATGATTAAAACACATCAAAACCAATACAAAAATGTCCTAGACATACACAACTTGTAAGTGAAATGTATTAGAAATACGGTAAACTCACGGTATATCAGTCACCTCGAGATTGAAGAGCGTAGAAGTGGTTTTTCTTGGGAGCATCAGAATTTTAACCGCTTGGCCGTAACTGTTAGGCAATTCTTCAATTGATGCCCACTCTTACCAAAACCATAGCAAACACCTATGTCGGCAAGACACTTACCATCATGTTTCTTACCGCACTTAGCATATGTAGGCCTCACCATAAAAGATCCACCAATATTGTCTCCTTGAGACTTAGGGTTAGACATCCTATCTTTGTTGACCCTTGGAGCACCTGAGGAGCCTTGGTTGGAGAACCTTCTCTTGAACCTTGGTTTCCCTTGACCCTCGGATTTACCTTTGGAAGAATTCCCATCATCGGTCTTTGCTCTTTTCACTTTCCTATTCACTTGCTTGAGATTTTGTTCCTCAATTTTTTCGGCATGAATCATAAGAGGTGAAATATTCATACTTGGGATGAGCATTGCCGAACGACATTCCTTGACTACCAAGTCGGATACCCCCATAACAAATTTGTTCATCTTGGCCCTAGAGTCCACCACTAATGTTGGAGCATACTTAGACAATTGGGTGAACTTAAGGGCATACTCTTTCACACTCAAACCCCCTTGTCTAAGATTTATGAACTCTTGTATCTTTCGTTCCCTCAACTCTAGGGGAAAGAACCTATCAAGAAAGACCTACTTGAACAATTCTAAATCTACCGGGCCCGCTCCTATGGTCTCTCACCCTTCCATTGCTCATACCATACTTGAGCCACATCCTTCAATTGGTAGGAGGCTAATTCCGCCTTATCTTGTGGAGACAGTCCCATGGCATCAAGCACCTTATAGATCTCATCAATAAACTCTTGTGGGTCTTCTTCCACCTTGGAGCCATGGAACACGGGGGGATTCAGCCTAGTAAAGTCCCTTACCCTTGAAGCATTCGTACTCACATTGGGGTTCACATGAGTCATAGTATCCTTATTGACTTGGGCCGTCACGACTGAGGTCAATACTTGGAGAGCCGACCTTATTTCCATACTTGTCATAGCCCCCGCATAAATAGGAACTTGAGGACCTTGGGGACCTTGGGAACCTTAGGGAGGAACTCCGTCATTCACATTCTCCTCTTCCATCCTTCCTGTGTTTGCCTTTCTTGTATTCATATCCTATAGACACAAGAGAAGGGTTACGAAAAGGACCTCATAGAGTTAAAACTCTTAGGCACGACTAAAGAGTAATGAAAGAAGTGAAATTTCCTAAACATATCATAGCCTCTCATTCCTAAATGTGGTGTGCTTCACACTCATAAACAAGACTCTACTAGACGTGGTTTATGAGACATCATCCTAAAATCATTCTAAACCTTGTGCTTTGATACCAAGTTTGTCCTGACCCAAGGGTACCCTCTAGATGTAACATGGTGTACTCGACCCTGAAGGGGTCTCATACAAGCCCTTAACATATCATAAACATGATTAATAAAAATGATGCGGAATTAAAACTTTTTACAATCGAAGTCTTTTCATAAAAATCAAAATAAAAGTCTAGATATTGTCTCAATTACCATCTAATACAATTGAATATCAAGAAGGGTCACAACCTTTTATAACATAGTCTCAAAAGGAAAGGTAGGAGAAACTAGGAGGAATAACTCTTGTCCTCGAACCATGAGGACTCACCAAAGCAAGAAGATAATCAATCCAAGCTTTCTACCAAAGGAGAGTAAATCTCAACAACTGGGACCTACACTTATAGAAAAACGTAGAAAATATGGGTTAGTACAAAATTACACTAAGTATGGAAGCCATGCAATAAAATCCTTAAAACATTCTAAAAGGAATAATTTAGTTGAAACCATGCACTTTATCATTTTAAAGAGTCATCATTTACCATAGTGTCAATACACAAGTAAAACCAACTCATAAGCAACCCTTAAGTTATACTTGTGCAATGCACAGACAAGATTCCATAATCCTATCTAATACTAAGTATCACTTTTAGGCCATAATAATCATAAATATAATAACTTGTCCTCATCCATAGCCACTACCTATAAACAAGGAAACATTCATATTCATTAACTTGTAACAATGAAAGCCACTCATAGAAACAATCGATATCATACATGCATAAATTCACATATCTTCATAGCATAATAAAACAACTCCATGACCACTTTCCAGAGCCTACTCGTGCGATGCATAAGCGAAGTCTCATACTCCCCACTCACCCTAAGTAAGACTCCTTGAGAAACCATAAGTATAGTTCTTGTTCATGTTTTTGTCATATTCATATTCTTGTCATGTAGGGAAATAACCTTAACTGACATAGACCATGTGAGCTACATGGAATCCGGTGTCATGTCCCACACCGAAAATAGATGTCCTACTTGCCTATGGTAGAACTACATGTATTAGCTTTTAGGTGGATCCACTAGCTAAAGCCCTATGTGGGCACATAGTTATGGGACATGGAGATTGCTACTAGAAACCCCAAACCTATTGTATTGACGGGGGAGCTTCCATCCCACGAGGTTACTTAAGATGACCTGCCCTATTGTATTGACGGGAGGTCCTCTACCTCACATTCCTTATCCACTCGGTGATAAGCATAACTTTCCCAAAATTTACATAATTAGTCTTGAATTGTATTTACATAGTGAAAGAGTATCTTACATTTCAATCAACACAATAATACTATCATAATCATAGACATTTCATACATAGTCATGTGTAAGGGTATGGGGAGAATGATCTTTCAATAATACCACAATTACACCATAGTCATAGAATCTTCACTTTCTAAGTGAATCATAAGCTCATACACCATTCTCATAAACATGTATAAACCCTCATAATTTCCCCTGCAAGGACCATGAATCACATTCAACCCAAACATATAGAATTTCTACATTAGACATGGAGAATATCGTGATTCAATTAACTAAATCAATGTAGACATAATCAGTTGACATGCTTATATAATCAATCAATTCACATCATAATTCACAATTTAGCAATATGGGAGATTCATGGGTTCTTGGAGGAATTTCATCATATATCGACAATAAATCATCAATATAATCTCCTTCATAATTAAACCATTTAAAACATTTTGACAGAAAACCCATGACTTAGATTGAAACCCAAGGTTTTGGGGGAAATTGGAAGCTTTGATATCAAATTTTGAAGGGACTCTATGGGTGAAAGCTACCCATAGATGAAAAGTCACCATACCTTGATTAAGAATCTCAAAAAAATTTGAGGAAGAAACCTTGAATTTTCCAAATCCTAGCTCCAATTCCCCCCTTCTTCTTCTTTGAGTTTTAGAGAGAGTAATATTGTGAGGAAGACGAAGTTCTAGTTTAATTTGGGTGTTTGAATATAATGACTTAGTTTTGGGTGAATTTTGAGTTAAAACAACTTATATAGTAGCCCTAAAACAACCAAAAATGACCCCACTTTAATTGGACAAGAATAGAAAAAGACTCACTTGACCTTCATTTGGTGATCCCTTCCTGGTGCCACGAGCCACCTTCACGAGTCGTGGTGAGGACCACGATCCGTGGTCCCCCTCGTGAAGGTTGGGGCCGTAGCTACATAAATGGTTCATGAGGATCACAAGCCCAAGGCATTCCCATGAGGGGCTCCACGAGCCGTGGTCCCTCTCATGGTCCTTAAGGTAGTAGCCATGCCATTTGGGGCCCCTAGCTCAAATTCCCAAGGCATCTTCACGAGGGGCTCCACGAGCCATGTTCCTTCTCATGGACCTTGAGGTAGTGGCTAGGCCACTTGGGGGCTCCTCCTTCTTGGCCAAGGCAACTCCACGACGCCTCCCACAAGCCGTGGTCAAGACCACTGGCCTTGGTGATGGTCGTGGAGCTTGAGGCAGTGTGCCCAAGTTTGGGGCAGCCTTGGCCTTTGGTCATTGCTTGGTCCCTTTGCCTTGACCCTTTCAACCCTCATTTTAACTCTAGGTGGTCTACTAATCTACGGGGATCATTTTATGATTTTTAACCTTTACGTTTAGGATCTAGTTTAACCTACTATTTTCCGGAGTGTTACACATTCAATCTGCATTATTTCATGATGCAGAATCGGGTATTTAGGATCATCAACATGTGTTCCAATGAGATCAAATCATCCATTCGTCAACTTTTGGTGAGGCCTCCTTGCTTTCAGAGGACTCCAGTTTTGCAATATTGTTAGTAGTAGGACGTTGAGGTCTTGTGGATCTTGTATGTACACCTTTTAGACAGTAAAGATTTCATAGATAGAAAGTTTTGGAGTGTCTTTCAATAATGTTTTATTTTAAAACTTTATGTTTCATATTCAATATTATTGGATAGTTTGTAGATTCAGTAAACTGTTGTAAGCAATTCTTCAATTTTGATGTTGCATATGCATGAGTTAGTCTTCCACTTAGTAGTCAGTCAAGACAAGGATTCCTTCTGGAGCAACAACAGTTCTCGAGTGTCGTCCATGTCCAGGGGGTAGGCTAAGGGTGTGACAATTTTCGTATTGTTTGTTCTTAGATGATTGAGTTGAGTTCACGGGGACTCAAGCTTTCATAATGTCTAAACTTCTCCTTATTTTATATAATAGATTTGGGTTTTCTTAATTGGTGTTGGATTTGTTTCGGGTATAGTTGGTTCTCCCACTAGTTCATTTAGTGTTTGTGTCACACACTGCAGTTGCGGTCGTGACAAGTACTAATATTTAAGATTAAAAATTTATACTAGTTTACATATATAAGGAAAATAAATTAATTTTAAAAATATTTGTTTAACCAAATAGTTATAAAAATGAGATATAAGTCAGTCAAAATTGAGTGTCAACGATATGAATTGCATAAATCTAATTCTTATTTAAACTCTAAATATAAGTGCAAAAGCTAATTAATATTATGTTCCAACTTCCAAAGAATATTTGACTAGTTGGATTTAATTTTTAATTTTCCCACTTCTTTTAGATTAAAAAGTTAATGATTGAATTCACTTGGTAAGTTGGTATACCACCTATGTCTTATAAATATTAAGTCTTGTTTTCCAATCAACATAAAAAATAAAAATATTATCATTGAAATTTTAGATATAGTTAAGTTGTATAGAAGATGAAGAAGGAACCAACCATTGTATTCACTCTTCTTTGGGTGTTCATTTTGCTCGGTTAAGTTTCTTTTCCTCTTCCCCTCCCCTTCTCTCTCCCTCTCCCTCTATGCCTCTCATTTATTTCCTCTTATATGATATGTCAATAATTTTTTTCTCTATACACATACGGACTAACATATGCCACATACATACGCATATGTATATGGAAAAGGTTAACATTTTTTATATGTTTAATTATTGATCCATATTATTATCTTTTTTCTCAAATATATTTTCTCCCAATAAAAATTTTTTTCATCAAAGAAGAATGATTCTGATTTGATTGATTTAGTGGAACCCAAGTAACAATATATTTTGCTATTTTTAATTATTTAAGGGTATATTTAGTTCTATTTAATTTCTCACCAATGTACGAATCAAACTATTACAGAGAATACATAAGTACTAATTTAATAGTTTAGGGTAAATATAGATATTTTGATTGAGTATATGACTCCACCAAGGCAATTTTCATAGCCAAATCTAGCATAGCCATACAAATATTATGAAATATTTTAAAACTTCATTTTTTGTTAAACATAATTCCTAACTAAATTCAGACGTATAAAATGCAATATAAGAAATATATATTTCTTCATTTGCTATACATTTAAATATTACAAAATCAACTATGATCAAGAGATCATATCGATATTGATTGATTAACCTTCATTATAATAATAGTTGTAGTAATTTGAAGAATTAATATATGTTTGACTTTTGTGTACTGTCAATGAATTTACTTGAACTAATGGCATTAACATTTATTTTATATTTTTGATATAGGTTCACAATCATGCATGGCATTGGAAAACGATAAAATGTGTCAAACAACAAAAGATTGTTATCGTGCATCTTGTCGACTTGGAATTCCAATTTGTATTGAGGGAATTTGTGGATGTACTGACGGAATAAGGAGGAATGTTTTGTTCAGGAAAGACAATATTTATATGGGAAGATGTTCTTGTGGATGTAAACCACATTGTGTCCTAGGATTTTGCACATGTCCTTGTTGTTGAAAGCCAAAATTAAAACAGGATTCATATTACGATCATACTTTATCTTTGAAAACTTAGAGAATCTTTTATCTTATTATAAGAAAGAATAGTCTGCCAATTCAATATTTTCACTTTCTTCGTCCAATTCATACAAGGATAAATCTATTGTGGTAGTTATGAGAACATGTGAATTTATTGTTAGGCAAATAGTAAGAATTAATGGGAAATGAAGGGAAGATGAAAAGAGGAATTTGAAAGATTTTCTTATGCTTCAGTAAGAAAAAAGATTTTTTTCCCTCATAGGTAGTGGAAAGGAAAGGTCAAGTGTTTAAATTAAGAAGCATTTCTACTAATTATTAAAAGGGTTGGAAAGAGGTACCCCCTTCGCGTTGTCGCCATCGTCACTCGCTTGGCTCGACTTTGGCTTTGTCTTTGGAAAATGATCGATCGAGAGATTATTTTTTGACAAAGTTTTTTTAATTAATTATTTATTTAATTAAATTAAATGGCAAAAACTTCTTAATTATTTAAATAATCAGCCGAAACGACCCAACCCGACTCGCATCTACGTGACCCATGTTTAAAATATATTTCTCATTTTATTTGAATTTCCCACCATTGGAAACGATGGTTCTGAAAGTTTGTAACTTTCAAGAACACCCATGGACGTTCAGAAGGGTAGAAAACATTCATGAACGGTCGTGTGGTTTTTGAAAGGTTTCAAGCTTTCGGAACCAGTGCTTCTTGGCTATAAATACCTTGAACTTTTCACTTACGAAATTTCTGAACTTCTTCTTCTTTTGCACAAATTCATTATTTCTATACTTTACTGTCATTGAGTGGATTGCTAACACCATTTTTTGGGTATCAATATACTGGTGAATAGAATCGTTCTATCCTGAAAGGATATATTCCAATTCAAACCTCGAATACTATGGGAAAATAATTTCCTTAAGCAGACACTGTTCATTCAGTCGGCTCAATTTTCTTTCCATTTTGTTTCATACAATTGTAACAGATTCTTGTATGTTTTTCAATTACTAGTTTCTTCTAATTGATTTATCCTCTTCATTACATGGTTTAAACTTTGGAAATTACTATTTCTGCAAAGTTTTTTTAATCATTAGTATTGATTTAAAATACAAATTGCATAACAATCTTAAGGAACTTAATGGTTTATTTGTAAATATGTATTGGTGGGTGGTGACAAAGACATTTGTTGTTATATACTCCTATTAAGTTTGAAATTTAAATTATTCCTTACTAAATCAGTCGTATCGATTTTTGTTTATCATAAATGACAATTGACAGTGCGTGGTTGTTGCTGCACAAACTTGAACTGATGTACCACAAGCAGAGAAACTAGGAAAATTTTCTAGTGTGAATTTTAAAGGATGGTGACAACGGGTTTTTTTCTGGCTTACCACTCTTGGTCTACAGAAATTTACCAATAAAGAAACTCCAATGCATGCTTCTGATATGTCAAATAGGGAAAAATCGTGATTATTGAAGTATTGAAACATGTCGACTTATTATGTAAAGGCTACATTTTAAGTGCTTTAGAGGATGACTTATATAATGTTTTCAGCACATTGACAACTTTGAAAGAATTGTGGAATGCACTTGAGATAAAATATAAGACAGAAGATGCATGCTTGTAGAAGTTTGTGGTCGCAAAGCTTTTAGACTATAAGATGACAGATAGCAAAACTGTTGGATCACAAGAACAAGAGTTTCAACTTATTGTCCATGTTCTTATTGTTGGGGATATGGTAGTGAATAAAGCTTTTCAAGTGGCTGCAATGATTGAGAAGTTACCTCCTTCGTAGAACGACTTCAAGAATTATTTACAACATAAATGCAAGGAAGTGAAGCTTGAAGATCTTGTGATTCAGCTCTAGATTGAAAAAGATAAAAAGACCACTGAAAAGAATTCTCGTGGGAGCTCGAAAATAATAGGAATTAGTATTGCTGAAAAGGATCCCATTAAAGTAAAAGACAGAAAGAAGTCCAACGGACAGAAGTCAAAGCAGGCCAAGAAGGAATTCAAAGGAAACTGTTACAATAGTGGTAAGGTTAGTCACAAAACTTCTGACTATTGTGCTCTAAGAAAGGACAAGGACAAAGGAAAAAGTCAAGCGAACAGGACAACCAAATCATGCCTAAGATTATATCAAAGTCAGTCATATCCAAAATAACCAAATCAACCCAAGTTTGGAAACCCATAAACATAACAGGACAAGCACGATAAACATGGGTGACTTTGACAGACTCTCCAACTGGGTAGAAACATGGATGTGGGCATCAATTATATCACAAGCCGCATCAAATCCAAGGTAAACTGAACTGACACATAAGAAAAGGTAGAACCCTAATCAACAACACATTAGCCATCCGATCACAAACAAGAATAGTACATGTGATCACAACATCAGATGTCTTTGCCTCGGTCATGCCTTGAATGGCAAAAAACTGAGCCATGTCATCTTGACTGGCAACATCCTTTCCTAGCTGCACTACTCCCCTGTCGGCATTACCATTTCCCCGGCCTTTACGGCCTCGCTGATTTCCTCTTTGCCTAGCTTTTGGACATCCACTACCATTACTACCGCTGCCCGCTGGTACCACTGCTCTGGTCTACTGTGACACGGGGTCAGACAAGAGCGGATGGGGACAATCTCTCCTCATATGTCCAGGTTCTCCACAATTATAACACACTTAATAACTTAACCAAGTAAGCATCACCGCTATTGGAGTAGTCATATCATGAACCTCCTTGATATGCACTCAATCTAGGAATTTGTAGTAGAAATTCTAACCTCAATTGTCGCAACATAATTTCATCATTTACTAAGCAACCCATACATGTTATGACAACAATACTTAATACATTTTCCAAAGTAATGGTGTTCATTATCTAACCCTTCCTTACAATTTTTTTTAATATTGTCACATTGGCAAAGTATTCTGACTTCACCCCCTTCTATCTCTGTCACAAAATCAACCACTTTCTGAAAAGATTTTGCTGAAGCAGCCACCTATAAGTTTGAATCTACAAATCTGACATTAATCCCTTCACAAAGCAACAAATTTTCTCTTTTAGACTAAACCAAGGTGGAGTATCATATTTGGACAAAACACAAAATTTGTCCTTATAGGTTGCAACAAATCTATTATGTTGCTCTGTATTCAGGAACTCATCTTTCCTCCTATACCTCAAAGTTTAGTGTATATACTTCTGCATAAAGAAAGCTATAAAATGTTTCCCAAGTCATGAGTAGTGCATGTACTAGCCGGCACTCAACATGAGACCACCACCATATTTTGGCGTCTCCCTTTAACCGGTATACATAAACTCAACACCAAATCACTCTACCTTATCCATCTTATGAAGCAGCTCATGACAATCAACTAGAAAAATCATAAGAATCTTCAGATTCAACACCCATGAAGAATGAAGGTTTCAGGAACTCATCTTTCCTCCTATACCTCAAAGTTTAGTGTATATACTTCTGCATAAAGAAAGCTATAAAATGTTTCCCAAGTCATGAGTAGTGCATGTACTAGCCGGCAATCAACATGAGACCACCACCATATTTTGGCGTCTCCCTTTAACTGGTATATCATAAACTCAACACCAAATCACTCTACCTTATCCATCTTATGAAGTAGCTCATGACAATCAACCAGAAAAATCATAAGAATCTTCAGATTCAACACCCATGAAGAATGAAGGTTTCAACCTTAAGAACATAATAAAAAAGCCTCATGTTTGTCACTAGTCATTACATGACCACATTGAATCGGGGAAGCATTCTTATTTGGACGGACACATCCTCTCTTGATAGTGTTGTTGTTACCACTTTTGTTGCTCTAGTTCTGACCATAGAGTCAAGGTGGAAAGATACAAATTTGTATCAGGTAAATACCAATTGGAATCAATTCATAGCACGGAAGCAGTAGAAACAAAGAGATTGCCTAAAGTCCTATATCCTCTCAAAGAAAAGTAAAGATGTCTCTACACCGTTCTGCAAGACTCTACTAGACTCATTTCGGTACATTGAGATCAACGAACCTAGGGCTCTGATACCAACTTTGTCACGACCCAGATGATCTTCCCGAAGTCCCTCCTGAGAGAGAATTAGACTTCGGTATAGACCTTCAGTTCCTTTCAAGCTAAAGTCTTTTTTAATATTCCCCTCGCATGCTCGTACATTCAATGTACTGATGCCAGTTGGCCCGCATCTTATTATGATTCAGATACATGTAGCAAGGATCAGCATCCAGCGCTTC
>JAJOOR010002788.1:0-11070 GCA_036250505.1 Solanum acaule | reverse complement strand
CTCAGCTCTCTTAGCCTTTCCAAATGGTTTACGCGTAATATTTCCAGCAAGACAATTTTCACAAGTTGGCATTTCAATTTTGGTGAAAGAACCTAAATGCCCTTCTTTTGCCAACCTATTCATTCGATCTTACCCTATGTGACCTAATCTAGCATGCCACGTAATAATATCAACATCATTGTTACTTGAATAACATGCCATTACACAACGGTCAACATAATAGTCATAAGTTGAAGGATTACAATCTAATACGATAAAATGATCATAACGAAGTCCAAAACCATATAAAACATTATCTAGAGTTATTCTAACACCATTACGACTAAAAAAACAATTCAAAACCAACGTCTAAAAGAACATACACAGACACTAGGTTTCGTCGAATCTCTGGAGTATATAGGACGTCATGCAACATCAAGGAACAACCACCACGCAAGTCCACTTTCCAAGTGCCTATACCTTTGATTTCAAGCCTAGCATTATTTCTTATGTAGATCCACCTTGATTTAGATGAAACTCGACGAAACTCCACAAATGCCTCTTTATCTCGACTCACGTGGTCGGTGGATCCTGAGTCTACAATCCACATAGGATAAGATTTAGTTAGTAAAAAAGTGCTAGAAACATATGTAGCACTTAGAGATGCGTTTAGAAATGCTACCTTTTTAGGCTCGGTACATTCACGAGCAAAATGCCCTAATTCTTGGCAATTGTAGCACTTCATTTTACTCTTGTCTCTTTTCTTGAAAAATCGTTTTCCTTTCTTGGAGTTTGGCTTCTTCTTTTTCTTAGAGGGTCCTTCTCCAATCTCTTTGTCTTTCCCATTTCTTTTCCAATTTTTCTTGCGCTTGAAGCCTTAAGATTTTGCACCACTAGACTCTGCCACAAAGGCATTAGAAGCAGTTTTACCAGCACCAAGGCGCTCATTTTCAAGTTCAACATGGCGTGCAACATCAGAAAAAGTTTTGATGCTATCATTATGGATCAAGTTAACCTTCAAATGTTCCCAATTATTGGGAAGAGACCGAATCACTGCTTGAACTTGTTGTTCATCTGAAAGAACATGGCCAGCACTCTTGAGTTGAGCTATCATGTTTGACATCACCCTAAGGTTTTGTTTGATATTCTGATCATGACGTTTTTTGTAAGTGTCAAATTTGACAGTCAACTGTCGGAGGTGGGTTATATACGTACCCCCATACGTTCCTCGCATATGTGCCCACATAGCATGAGCAGTAGGGAATTCCTCACATTCATGTATGAGATAATCAACTACAGAACTAAATATTATTCCACGTGCAGTGGAGTTAGCCTTCTTCCAAGCTTTGTAAGCTTTAAGATCCCTTCTGTGTTGTGCAGTATTACCCTCATCTGGTTCATTCAAAACATGATTTATACCTTCCAAAGCATTTTTCTCTTCCAGTACATACCATATTTAATGACTCCAGATGTCGTAATTATCACCGTTAAGTTTTTCACCTTTGTTTAAGTCAGTAATGATAATTTTTGATGCCATGTCTGTTATTGACATATAATTAGGCAAGAATTTTAATCAATTATGCATGTGACATGCACATTTAAGCAAATTATTCCTTGCCAGAATTCTGGAAGAATGAATTTAATCAAGTTAGAATCGAAATTGGGGATGATGAAGAATTATGGAAGTACTATGTAAAAATAGGAGTTAAGTGGGTAAAGCTACACCCAAAGTGTATCCACATACTTCATTTTTTATCAGATTAGTTTTATTTATTATTTTATTTTTTTATTAAAGTATGAAATGAACATCTTTTATTGTTCAGTCATTTGTTGAAAAACTTCATATCTTGCTCGTTTTAAGTCGGTTTCCTTATTATAATATGAATTTTTCAGTCATTTGTTGAAAAACTTCATATATTGCTCGTTTTAAGTCGGTTTCCTTATTATAATATGTTTTTGGAAAGCTTAAAACGAGCAAATCATAAAAAAAATAAGTTTCCACCCAAAAACCACACAGCGAATTTCCAGATTTCTCTAGACAGATGCAGTTTTTCGAAAAACAGAAAAAAAATATCCATTTTTTTTAATAATTCGTATCTCACTCGTTATAATTCCGTTTTTCCATTATAATATGTTTTCGGAAAGCTAAGCACGAGCAAATTATGAAAAAAAGTAATTTCGACACAAACATCGTACATTTTTTTTAGATCGCTATTAAACAGAAGCAGTATTAAAAATAGAATTTCATTCTTAGTAGGACAAGAAATCCTATCTATTTTATGATTGAAAAACAAATAGGATTCTGAATCCTATTTCACATAAAATTAATCCATATCTAAGCGTCATGAAAAATTAACATTATTCAAAAAAAATTATTCACTGATACCATTGATATATATAATCTATATTATTTCTTATAAACATAGACAGTGAATTCTCAAGTACGTATCACATGATGGGATCATAAACAATGGCTCTGATACCATTGAAGGAATATTAAGGTATTCAACAACGAGTTATGTACCTTGTAATTCGCAGCGGAAGTCATTGATCTGCTTCTTTGACAGGATTGCACTCAAGTCCGTATTTGAATCACTGGGAAACAAAGATCTATTCACAAACTAGAAGTCTTCTTCTACAGACTGATTGATTTGTCTCAGAAACTCAATTCTTTGTTTCTTACTGAACGCTTATTTTTGGTTTTCTGTTTCACACGTTTTCCTCTCTTTACATACACCTTTTCACGTTCTTTTTCATTTGCCTAAAACACTCCCATTAGGAGTCTTTTAAAAGACAGGTTGAACAGTTCTGCCTTATCCTTTAAAAGGATTTATCCAATTAATTATTAATTAATTAATTTGGATAAGGCATGAAACTGATTGGGTCGGGTCGGTCCACATGGGTGACCCACGACCCAAAACTTACAAACATTATCCATCTAAACACCATTTGTGTTCTAATTTAAGGTTAAAGGTTAAGAAGAAGTGGTGTAAGACTGAAGTTAATTTTGTCTAACATTAAATACTCTAGGAAATTCAAAATTTCTCAGATACACCGCAAGTTTTCTACTTTAATTTTACTCTTCAAATGGTGAATAAAACTCCGTATGAATGACTCATATAATGTTTGGTATTGTAGTGATACGAAAAAAATTATAACTTATCATATGTATGCTTTAATCAATAAAAAAAAAATATAAGGCGAGGTGATTTATTCAATTGATATTTATGCTTTAATCAATAAAAATGAATATAATGAGAGGTGATTTGTTGAACTGATATTTATGTTTTAATCAATAAAAATGAATATAAGGCGGGGTGATTTGTTCAACTGATATTTATGTTTTAATCAATAAAAATGAATATAAGGCGAGGTAATTTGTTAACTGATATATATAATTATAAACCTTCGGTTCCAACTGATAAATTTAGGTTTCGATTCATATGCAGGATAAATAAAAACACAATAGACTATTGAAATTCATAGATTGTTAAATTATGTAATTTTAATTAATTTCCCATAAAAGTTGTCTTTTGTTGGACATTTGAACTATTAGCTAGCTTAAGCTTATGTGATGGCTACATAGAGGAGTTATATGATTTGGAAAGCCTAGTAAACTTAGTTGGATTCTCTAGTCAAACATCTATTTATTAGTAACTTTTTATTTTATTATATATAAGGATCTATGTATTTGTATATAATATAATATATCTATTAAATAAGGATCTATCTATATCTATCTATCTCTCTATATATATGGAGTCTATTAGTTATAGGTTTGGCTCCTATTAGTTCATGAAGAGTAGGATTTGGGTGATTTTGAGTAGCTAGTAGCCTTAGTTGGATGATCTGTAAAGCTACTTCTTCATGAACTTCCTAAAGAGTCTATCTACAATAGGTTTGGCTCCTATTCTACGAGAAAATGCTCAATTTATGGAAGTTTTAAAAACAATCACCATTAAGAGCATGTTTGATATTGCTGTTGGGATCCCAGAAGTACTAATTTTGAAAAAAATATATATAGTTTTTTTAAAAAATTAGGTATTTAGCAAATCTGTAAAACTGTTTTTAAATGAAAGCAGAAGTAATTTTTTTGTTGTTGGGAGAAGCTAAAGTTTCTTTTTTTTTTAAAAAAAAGGCAAAAGCAGAAAATATTTTTTTCAAGCTTAAAATATCCTTTCATATATATATATATATATATATATATATGTAATGTATTATTATTATTTTATTATTTTTCAAAATTAGAAAGAAAAAAAAGATAACAACAATATTTTTGCAAGATTAGAAAAAAAGAAAAAAACAACAATTAAAGATTTCAACCGTCCAAAAAAATGTACAATATTAATTGAAAATCTGAATATGAATATTTTAATTTAATAAAAATAAAAATTTAATTTTTTTTTTTGTAATAGATGTTTAAACTAGTTTCTCCTTTTAAAATAATCTTAATATTAAAAGTATATGAATACTTGTCATTTATCGTAATTTGACTCTCAAAAATACTTTTTTAAAAAGATTAGTCAAACACAATTTGCTTGTAAAAAACTAATTTTCAAATGAATTAGCCAAACACGAATTGTTTTCTTTTCAAAAGCACTTTTTTGAAAAGTGATTTTAAAAAAAGTGCTTAAGAAAATAAACAATTTTAGCAGTAATGTCAAACAACTAAGTTATTTTGTGACATTTGTTCTAAATCCCACTATATAAATCTTTTTATGACAATTTTATTATGAAGATTAGAAAATCGCCACCGTTCAATATAAAATGTGGTGACTCCCGCAAATTTGTTATTTTTAAAAATTAGATATTATTATATTTAAATAATATGATATATAACAACTAATGTGATATATAACCTCCTGAACTTGGCCGAACAACTTACTTTAACACTTAAACTATACAGACGTTTAAATACCCCCCCCCCCCCTTTTAACATCTTTGAAGTGAATTAAATGCAACCCTAAGGGATGACATGACAAAGAGAGTGAGTTCACTCGCTTAATAGTGTGTGAAGGAATTAAAAAAGAAAAAAAATAATTATAAAATCATACACATGACATTTTTTATAGGTCAATATATAATTAATATTTTAAATATTATTTTCTTAATATATTAACTTTCATTATACTATATGAATTTTTTTATTGGCCCACAAAAACTTTTATTATTTTTTCTCTTTATTTTATTGTCTTTCCCAATATAGCTTCCTCTCCATTGAAGCATCGTTTTTTCCTCCATCTTCATCTTCAACTCTATCAACTACTTCAATTTCACCATCTCCTTAGTAATCGACAAAACCCAACAGCGACATCTTATTAATGACGCCAATTTCACATATATAAATCTTATCAATTTTCATCGGAGCTAAAAAGCTTGTTGGTTCACCGTATAAGACGAAGAAAGGAAGAGAAACATGAGTGTGGTGGAGCTCGTTGGAAAATATGAAGAGGAAAAATATGAACAGTTAAAAGCTAGAAATGGTGAAGAAGAAGGAAGAAGAAAGAAGTGAAGGGGGTGGGTATGGGGGAAAATAAAAAGGGGGTGGGTGGGGGCTGGGTATGGGGAGAAATAAAAATGGATCCACGTTTTAAATTTAAATTTTAGAAAATGCATTTATAATTAATTAATTAGTGTTAATTAATTTTAAGAAATGTTAAAGAAAAATTGGTGAAAATAATTAATAAAAAAATTAATTAATGATGTGGTGCTGACATGGCTATGTTGTGGCACTTACATGACTATGATGTGGCAAGTGAGTGTGATATAATAATCTCAGGGTAGTTTTTAATTCAATTCAAAGATATTAAGAGGGTATTTAAACGCCCGTGTTGTTTAAGTGTTAAAGTAAGTTATCCGATCATGTTCAGGAATTTTTTTTTTTTATGTGTTTTCCCCATTATATATACACAAAAACTCATCCTTCTCCTTCTTCATTTTAATAGAATTGTAACTGTTGATCCTTTATTTTTACTTATTAAGGTAATCTTTAAATATTTTTTTTTAATTTTGTCTAATATCCAATTTCATTTCAATGTTTTATTATTATAAATTACTTCTTTTTGTATTAGATATTTGTGTTATTTAGTGATTTTGATTGTTCCAGATCACAAAAAATTAAATTTCATAATAATTCAAGCTAAGAATTTTTTTTTATATGATTGATGTTTTTGGCTGAAATATATCACATTTCTATATATATGAACTCTAAAAACAAAACTTAAGATACCAAATCAATGGTCACATTTCATTATATTTGTTATTGTATGCATTTTAACATTATTGAAGCTCTTGTAATAGTTGATTTTTAATGTAAATGCATTTTAATTGATAGCTGCTAGTAAATTGTCTAAAAAATAAAAAGAAAAGTCGATAGAGGAAAATGGAGTCGAGAGAAGTTTGAAAAAACACTCTCCCTACTCTTGATTATGAGAGCTTATTTCGTGCGAGCAGGCGGGGGCGGATCTAAGGGTACGGGCAGTGATTTCGAAAAAATCTTTGTATATATATGTATATATGTATCACAAATTAATATATATTAACTTTGCCACCCACTGAACAAAGTGATGAATGGTTCAAGTGGCGAAGGGCATGATATGCCAGACGTGCAATGCGAGTTCGAATCTCGCTGCTAAGCATTATTTTTTTTGCGCGCAGTGAAGCTTTTTTCTTTTCTTTTTTGTCTTTTTTTTATTAATGTGTGAAGGGCTTTAGTTTTTTTTCTTCCATTCATTCTTATTTATTTACTATACTTTATTAATTCAATTGACTCCTTTTCACCGTCGTTAATTCTTAATTTTTTTTAACTTTCACTAATTATTGATAAGCTTTTTTCTTTTCTTTTTTGTCTTTTTTTTTATTAATGTGTGAAGGGCTTTAGTTTTTTTTCTTCCATTCATTCTTATTTATTTACTATACTTTATTAATTCAAATTGACTCCTTTTCACCGTAGTTAATTCTTAATTTTTTTTAACTTTAACTAATTATTGATAAATATTATTAAGAATGTATTTAAATAGTAGTTTTAAAAAAATATAAGTTTTAAAAATGATGAATATTATTACTAGAGTTCTTTCAATTTAAAGGTTCTTTCGATCTTCACCGACATTCTTGCTAAGTAAGATGACTAGGTTGAAACTATAATTTTATTCTCTCTACTATATACCTGCAACAACACATAAAGTCAATGGAATATGAATATATTCAGTTAACACTAAAGATAGTTTATACAAGCTCAAATTTTAATGTAAAAAAAAATCGTTTTTCCTCAAAGTCTAAGTGAATAAGGCCTTTAATTCCTAAAAAAAAAATTGGAATTGTTTAGTTATCTCTAATCACAAAATATCTAAAAGAAAATATTACTAACATGCATGTTTGATCGATTTGTTTATAAAAATCGAAAAGGATAATAACCCGAATTGTAACCCAAAATTAAAACAACCAACCTGTTTATCTAACTTGAACGATGTGGCACTCAGGACCTCCAAATCCTAGATCCGCCTCTGCGAGCAGGTTAACGCATTACAAATTAAGCTAGTCACTTGAAATAGGGGGATATTCATATTTTTCTTAACATTTACTTTTGGGGAAATCCAAAATATTCTAAACACACCGCAAATTTTCTACTTTAATTTTACTCTTCAAATGTTTAAATTAAACTACGTATGAAGGACTCATATACTCTTTGGTACTGTACGTAGTGATACGTAAACAAATTTCAACTTATCATACGTGCGCTTTAATCAACAAAAAGTATATATATAAAGTCAGGTGATGAATTGAGTATTCGTGTCATATGTAGGATAAATAAAAGAGAAAATTTTTAAAATGTCAATATTTTAGCATTTAATAGGAGTCTTTAGCCACATTTTTAATATTTATTAAAAATGTCAATATTTTCATTTATTATAGGGCTGATTATGTATTTTTTCGTTTGTTTGAATTGGTAGAATACAATTAGGTAATAAACAGAATGGAGAAAATAAAGGGAGAGAATATTTCAAATAAGGTAAATATCCTTGAAATTAGTCAACAGTTACGTTTCATAGAGAAATCGACCAAGCGCTTCTCTCCCTTATTCCTCAAACTCAAAAATCAACTTTTTGTACTCCATTGATAATACTGAATCTATTTCGAAGTGAAGTCGATTGATTTGAGTTTCTTGATGGCATTGAAGTGGATTTTGAAATATTTTGTGAGGCTTTCAGTGAGATATATATTTGGCACGCAATTGAAATCATCTATCTTCTAGATAATCAGTGAAATACAAATTCGATCAGGTATTCAAATACTCATTTTATATAAATAAATTTTGATTATCCTAGATAAGTTTATTTTGATTGATACAACAATTGAATGTATGAGTGTGTTTGGAATTTTGTTTGTTGGCCGTTTTGAATACAAAACAAAAATATAATGAATATAAATCTATTCGAATACGAAATAAGTTTGTATTCATTTGTTTTCTAAAAATATGTAGGTTTTGCTGAATGTGATACAAAATACATTTAGTTTTCTTATTATTATTTTGCATCTGATTGCTTGGATTTCAAAAAAAATTATATACATTAAATTCTTTTGTATATTGACTGCTTTGAATACAAAATATTTTGGGATACAAATTAGTGTATTTTATACAAAGTAAACATTGACTATAATATATTTTAGGAATACAAAAATATAATATGAATATATTTCTCAATGATTGAATATAATTTTAAAAAAATACAAATTATGTTTGTTACTATAAATGTTTACTTGATTTCATACTTGTATTGATGACATGAGATATAATTATTATTTTTGAATACAATACTTAAAGTACATACAATTCTCATTATTGAATATACTTTTTGGCCAATACGAATTGTGGCTGTTACAATTAATGTAAATATATGTGTATTGATGACTTGGATACAAATGTTGAAAATCAATTTAGTTTTATGTACAAATTGTAAATACTCATTTTCGTATACAAGTTTTGTATTACATATATTTAACTATATTACTGTAGAACTTGTATTAGCTATGATTGTATAATTTTTGTTTAACAGGTTGTACCAATAAGTAATTATGTGCACAGTGTGGATCATGAAGGTACAATTTTCATAGTATGCTGGAAATTTGTACATGTAAAATATTCCAAATGGATGAAATACCATGTTCACATGCTTGGGCTATTTTAAAGGAGAAACATTTTGATCGTAGATCATATTTTTCTCACATGTACATTGTTGGTTACATACAACAATCAAATCTTCCCCTTACCTGATCAAAGCGAGTGGAATGTACCTGATTATATTGATGATGACATAATGCTGCCATCAAAATATTAAAGACTTCCTGATAGTCCATCAAAGAAGCTTGATGACAAATCATACAACGAATTGTACGAGAAGAAGAACATGAATCCATGTAGTACATGTGGGTATAAGGGGCACTATAGGCGGTCATGTAGAAATGGACCACATATTGCATAGTGAATGATGTTTATATAAATAATTTTGAAAGTGTTGGATGATTTTGTATCCCTTTAGTTTTTTATCGTTACTTGTTTGAACATCTTTAACGATGATTTTAGCTGAGATGTATTAGCTTAGTTATGAATTGTATCCAGAAAGAAGTAATTTTTTGAAAAAAACAAAATACAAAATTAAACTCATTTTTTTTTTGGTATTCTGAATCTAAATTGTAATTCTATTTTAGTAAATATTTTGTTTCCAAACAGTGTCATTTTTATTATATCCCTAATATCAATTAATAGTGGTCACTCCATTAGAAAGGACAAAAGTATAATACATCTCACTATCTTTTCAATCAAAATTTAACTAGTATTCTTTAGGAGATACTAAATGTCAAGAATGTCTACATATTACAGAATCTACAAGAAATCAACAATAAAAGCATAACATTTTCTACTGCTATGTAAAAACTTTAGAAGTTTAATTTTACAAATGGCCAATTAGCAGACTAAAGTGCTATAAAAATTAATAGATAGTAAAAAAATATATATATACCCTAAAAGGATTAACAAGAAGAAAAATAAGCACCGACTATTGTTATTTAATTGTTTCATTACTCTCACACGCTATATGAAGTCTATTAGTTCTTGGAGGTGCCTCATTGTCACTTATGGCATCAACATCCTTCTTATGTTGGCCATAGTTTCAAAGAAATGCCGCGTATCTTGATCGTAGAAAATCTACAACAAAGGTGCCTGTTGAATTTCCTTCGTCGTAAGACAAATATTCAACATAAGCAATTAGAAAAATACCGCAATTCATGCATCAAACATAAAGGTTAAAACAGAAAAAATCGTATCCAGCTATAAAAAGACTATATGTTGGATAAAACTAAACGAGAAAAATAAATTCAATATAAAATATGAACTTACAAGCTCCCGTGTAGTTGTGACGATCTATTAGTTCCCTACATATGTTCAAATAAATTAATACACAAATGACTTAATGACTACAAATTTCATTAAACATATATAAATTCTGTTATGGATATAAACTGACTATATACATTGAAATGAATACAAAAAAACAGAATACTAAGTTATGGAAAACAAGTAAAATGTGACAAATAAAATACTACAAAATATGCTTAAATAACTACAAAGTCATTTGGCATATTAATTGTAGTATAACTTACATAAATCCCATAGTGTAAAACCTAAATTACATCCTATCTCTATTTTTTTCTATTTTACAAAAATCCCTTAAAATATCAGTCATCCGGATACATAAGTTCATCCGGATACATTAATTGTGATACATTATAAAACTTGTTTGTTGCGCTTAATATGGAATATTAACATAAAATTGATTTTCTTTTCCATAAATCACGCAGATCTGATTGATATCAATCCATTCCAATCTGTGACAACTTCACAAAATTCAAAATTCAAATTTTCATCTTCTCCATCAATTTAAAATCGTGAAAGTTCCACAAGAGGAATTGCCCTTCTTTGTGTTGTTGCTCAACAACTTGTCAATGTTAGCATCGATGGAACCATTGCTGATTTTCAATTGTCTAGAGGAGGTACTTTTATCTGTTACTCCTTTTTTACACATTTTTTTGCCCTTT
>JAJOOR010002787.1:0-36664 GCA_036250505.1 Solanum acaule | reverse complement strand
TCCCCATCGGATTGAATATCACTTCTATAAGACCTGGTGGATTCTGATCGAGGTAATGTTGTTCCAAAGTCCCTAGTAACACTCTCCCTAGCATGTTTCGCAATAGATTGAGCTATTTGCTTTGCATCTGGTGACCTTTCACTATAAGGGGTCTCAATTCCTCCTCCCCTGACAGTAGTGCTCCTCTTGGAACTTGTTCCTTGCAATTCACAGTTCAGTCTTTCCTTGACCTCCTCAAGAAATTCTTCTATGCTACCCCTGTCTTCAGAAATGCCTGGAGAACTGGCCCACGAATTTTCGTTAGTCACCATCCTTTCAGGACCAGGCCTCAGAATTACTATCTTTGTAGGAGCTGGAGCAACATCAGGTCCACGAGAAGAGTTTGTCAGAGGATGATTCTGAAAATCGGGGTTCGGAATAACTTCCTTAACACAGTAGGTCTTATTTTGTGCAGGTGCAGGAAATTCATTTATATTTTTCTGATGCTTCAAAAGGCCTCTTTCCCAGGGATTCACTGCTACTGTATGCCCTCTAAGCTCTGTAGGTTTCTCAGCAGCTGCGGTTCTCATTGAATTTGCATAAAGAGTCAACTTTTCCTTGTTCAGGCTTTGTTGTGCTAGCCATTGACTTGGACTGGTGCCATGTTCAACAAACTTCGAACATTCCTTGAACCTTGCTGCTTGCCATGCTTCAAAATCTTTTTTGAACTTTTGTAGTTCTTTCTCCTGAGGATGTTCTCGAGGTTTATATTTGTTTGGTTTTCGGCTATCAATCTGTCGATCAGAGTCACATGATTCATCATGGTTAAAGGGAATTGAGATTTTCTGTCTGGAGGACTGGGTTGCATGATCAATGGAAACCTTTCTCAACCATTCCTCTTTCGAAGGGTTCCCATCCTTCATTTCATTATTTTTCTCTACATGCTTTGCTAATGGTTTTCTTGTATCCAACGGTAACGTATCCACTCCCATTAGACGTGCCACCACACTAGGTGCATTATGTCCTGTGTTTGGCCTTCTAGCAATTTCTTCACTGATCAGTTTCTTCATTGGAGCCTCGTACCCATAACAGTTCTTCTCTTGCCAATCAATCATCTGATAAGTGCACTGCATTCAAATGTGGGATGAGTTTGCATAGGATCAAACAAGTAAGAAGGAATCTCTCAACTCTCAGGACAATTCAGAAGCCTGATTTAATTCTTGCAGTGTACCAAATAATACATGAAGATTTTGAGATGCCAGAAGTAGGAAAACCAATTAAGTAGTGATTACAAGAAAATACATAATTCACAATATTATTTAAGTTAAGAAATGGCTGTTTTCTAAGTCTAGACAGGTATAGATAGTGGTACAACTGCTGCACGTCGAAGCAAATTTCAAGTAGCAGCTGTGGAGTTCTGAGGCAGGAGAAATCCTACACTTCAGGTTATAGCATTTTATCAAATGTAAATATGTCCTAATCCTTTCTTTCAGTGCTCGATGTGCTAAGAGTATTCCAACATCAGATAAAAGAATTTGAACATGACATAATAAAACTTTTACCTGTGCTTTGTCCCCTCCAGCATAGAACCATTGAGACGCTTCAACAGGAAGCTCCAAGCTATTTCTAGGAGTATCGACACCTGCACAATAGATGAATGTATCATCATATTTTCTGTTGGTTTTGGGGGGGAAAAAGAAGAAGATATATCTATATCCCCTCTGTCCCAATTAAATGGTGATGTTGTGCTTATATATAACAGGTAATTTAATAAATTCTTCGTACCGTCCTAGTTGCTAGAGTAGAATCAGAAACCATTGCGTAACAGGACTTGAATGATAATTCTGTTGACTAAGCTAAGAATGATTTTGAGCTAAATGAACTAAACTAATTCAGGATTCTCCCTGACTCTTCAAAGGGTGCATTACTCATGACAAATCATAGGCAAAATTCATCAAACATTTGTTAAAAGGCTGTTAATTTGAGCAACTAACATCTTGCCAACATCACTAGCTTCGACAATATCATGCTCGTGATGCAACTAGAGAACGAAAGCACTTACCACCATGTCTTTTTTGTGAAAGAAACTTCCTTGTCATCCCTCCTTGATCAAAATCAATGAGATCCAACAAGCTTCCCATGCAGCACAAAATCCCAACTGGCACAATAATCCTAAAGAGCTAGTAACTCCATGTCTAGTCCACACCCTGCAGACACAATAATATCAATTGACGATTTTCCCCAGCAGACAACCTTGTCTAAACAAAAAAGGGCTTATTTAAAAAAAGAAGATTTCACATAGCATTCTTGCTGAGGTATAACCAACAGATATCATATTCATAAAACTGAACCTTTCTTGTCATAGTCTAATGACATTTAAAGGCAGAAAACAAATTCAATTCATATAAATCATAGGTACTAATATTCTTGAGAGCCCAAATCAGATTTCCACAAAGTCGTTAAAAAAACAGAGAAAATTCGATGTGATGACAGATGACCTCAAAATCTATATGTAAATTTAGCCAAAAAAATCAACAAATTGTAGTACTAATAAAATGGTTTTGCTTGAAAGTGGAATATATAATTTTACATATGGGGAATTTCTTACTCCTGATCTAGTCCAGCAAAGAGTAATTATTTTGTTGATTGCTCAACTGATCTAGTAAACATTAGGCACTCATAACTCAACAAACAAACTTTATAAGACAGAAAGAAAGAAAAAAGGATTATGAGATAACACAAAGTGACAACCATAGAACAAACTTATAAACCATTCAAGATTCAACCCACAGCAAAATTAGACATTGTTAAACAAATTTCAACATAAAATCAGCCATTCCATGTTATAAAAATCCCAACTTTGCAATTTTTTTTCAAGAAAAGGACCAGAGGAGAGAAGGGTACAAGTCAAAATCAAGTTTTTATCTTTCCTCGTGATCAACGATCCAAGAAACATGAAAACAATGAGAGAGAGAAAAAGAACAAACCATCATGTCAACTTTCAATAACCATAGAAAAAGTTTCATCAAACAACTCAAGATTGTTTGAAGAAACAGAGGGAATTATTAAAAAAATAAATGGAATGTGTATTGACAGAGAGAAAGAGCTGGAGTTGACGTTTGGTTTTCAAGAAGAAGAAGAAAGTGGAGAGTAACGAAAGGGATAAAAATAATACAAGGACAATAATTAATGAATGAATTGAAAAGAAGAAGAAAAAGTAGTACAGTTGCTACTTTTTAGCATGAGACTCCATCTCTGGAAATAAAAACACTCTCCAAAAAGCCAACTCCCCCTTCTTGTCTCTCTACCCTCATTATTCCTCACTATTACTCGTTCGTTTTAATTTATATGATATACTTTAAAGTTCCAAAAGTTATTTTTTCTAAAATAATTTAGGTATATGAATAAATTCAGTCAAAGATATTCTTATTTGACTTTACAAATCTAAACTATGTTATATATGAAATTAAGAAAATACTATTTTTGTTTTTGAAATTCAAGAGTCAATTTTTTTAATTTAGACATCTGTTTTTTTTGTTTTTATTTAAAAATAATAATTTACGTATGTAAAAGATATATGAATAATGGTAATCAAAAAATTCTTATTTGACTCTGTAAATCTAAATTATGTCATGTAAATTGAGATTAAGGAAATATTATTATTGTCATTCCAAATTCCATAATTATATGATAAATCTTTTCATTTTTAGATATTTCAAGATGTACGGTACCAATTTGTCAAATATCATTTTATATAATCTACAACAATATTTTTTTTTAAAAGTATTTATTTTATTCTTTAATTTAATTATTATTTGTTATTTCTTTTGCTTGGGTTTTTCTATTGTTCGTTATTTTTAGTGTTTCCTTTCATTTTATTGTATTATATTTCTTTTTCGTGCTTGATTTTGATATGCTTAATTGAGTCGAGTAAGAATAAGAATGTATATACATTGTCCTCTCCAAACCCGTATAGATTACTTTGGATATGTAGTATCTTTAGTTAAGTATCCAATACTGTTTTTTAATATTAATTCATAAAATATAAAAGTGCAATTAGTATAATTGGGGGTTATCAGTTTTTCCTTGGTAATGGAGCTGTATCATGTATATATGGTTTTGGAATCAAGTAGCACGTACTCAAAAGACTTTACCAACCAACCAAATTAAAAAAATAAATAACAAATAACACCTAAATTAAGTTACTTGAACTTTACAAGCCGCGATTATGATATTTTCAAAAGAAAAAAAGTTAAATGGGAAAATTGTGAATTTTCTTTGTTATTTACGTGATTTAAGAAAACAATTCTTTCACTGCAATTGTCCTCATAATTATATGATAAAATATTAGCCAACTAAAAACTCATGAAGATGTGTATTTTAATTATGTTTAATTTTTTTAGTTTGACCACGAGACATGTATTCATAAAATAATTAAAATCATATATTATATTCATGTTTATGATGCGGCTAGGTGTAGTTAATGGATCCATCCTTGCTCAATAATTAATTAATTAAATTTGCCTTGACAGAATGATTCTGATAGACATTAAATTATATAATATTTGATGCTTAAGACGGCAACCTATTTTTATAAGAATTATACATGATTTAGTGGCCATGTGAGATTAATTATTTAATTTCATCATAGTTTGTTGAGTACCAATACAAGAGAACTATCAATTTCTTAGTATATAAAATTCCAACCATAAAAAAAACTAATTTAAACATAAAACATATTAATAGTGATAATTAGTTCCTAGATATATATCAACTGCTAATTTATTTATTTATTTTTACCAACTAGTAAGTAGTAATTTCTTTAAAATATTTTCAGAAAATAATTTTGATTTTTTTTCTTAGAAAAAATAAATACTTTAATTCTATTATGAGTGTAAACTTGTAAATGCAACAACAATGTAATGTGTTTATAATAACTCAAGTTGTTCTTCTCTCTTTTTCTTTTTTGGTTGGACGAATCTTCCAACAAATAAGAAAAGGGGGAATTGATTTAAATAGACATTAATTAGGACACTAATTAAATTGCGTATTTTGCAATTCAGTGTTTTAAAAGTCCATCCATTTAATCACATCAACCTAAACTCTTCGTTTTATTAGGAAAAAATAAAAAATATTTAGATGGAATAAAAATTATTATTATAACGAGATTTGACTATATCGAGCTGTATAAGTATAGTTAGGAGAGACAATGTTAGCTTGGTTGTTTGTGTCTGCACATAACATAAATACTAGTCTTAAATGCTATCCAAAAACTGTCATTATAACGGAATTTCTTCTTTTCTTGTACGTTGTAAAAAAACATTTTATAGTATTCTTCATATGATACTTTAATGCCTCTTAATTTCCCAAACAAACATAAACAGGCACAGCTCATAATTCCCACATACTTTTTCCCCTCCATTTGGAGCCTTAACACTCTACCCTATTTCTCTTGATTCTGCTATTCGCTCCGTTCATTTATATGATAATGGAGGGAATATTAAAGTCAAATTATTATTTGATCTCAATCTATAATTTTCTAAAATAACAAATTTTTTAGATCATAAATTAATAGAAAAAACGACAAATAAAAATAAACCAAAGTATGTTAGTATGTTTCTTCTCTATAGTAAAGAAATGATTCTACTTTTCTCTCTCATTTTGTTTAAATTAACAACTTTATGGTAGTTCTAAAAAAAAGGGGGGGATATGGAGGATTTTCTCAAACTTTTTAATGTAAATTTATAAAATTAGACCTTAAAATAGATATCATATTCTTTTTTACTTTTTGGTGATTCAAATTTATAGCGTTAGAGTTTGATAAAAAAAATACTTACTATCGAAGCAAAATCATCTAATCAAATACCGAGAAAAAAAATAAAAATCAATTGTGAAATAATAATGCACAAATGGCCGTAGAAATAAACAAAATGTAACTGAATTAGTTGGGCCCTTTCGGCACGTAGTTTGACTAATTAAATTCCTCTCACCATAGTCAAATTAGCCGAACGTGGATTCATCATGACAAACATATCATTATTAATTAATTAATACTTACAAAAGTATATAATTACATAAATTGATTTTAATAAAGTAATATGTACATGTATTTTTTTATAAAAAAAAAAATCATCTTTACCTAACCTCATGCATCTCCCCAAATTCTATCCAATCCAAAAAAAAAAAAAAACACAAGATGATTATTGTACTTGCAATTCCCCTTTCCCTACCACAAGATATTTTTCTCATTCACTATAAATATACCTTGTATGTATAGTCAGTATCAAAAATTGCACCATTTAAAGGTTTTAATTGCTTGTTTTAAAGCAATAACATCATTGACAACAATAGTTGCAAATGATGAAATATTATTCTTTCTATTTTTTCAACTATTAGGATAGATTGTCTGTGTCCGATGTCTCCCGATTAATCTGGATCACGCACTGTGATGGTGATGCTCTCAACATAATTTTCTCTATACGCAGAATTTGAAGCTGAAGCATCTGATTAAGAATGAAGTAATCTCACTGATATATCACAAGTCACAAACTCGTATTAATATTAGGGTAGTTAATTGGTCGAAAACTTTTGATGGAAAGAATTCCACATGGACCACCGAGCTTCCTAATCGTCTTTGTTTGAGCTAATTTTTGAAATGCTAATTAATGTAGAAGACCTAAATTGACGGCAACCAAGTTATATTATGATTGAAATGTGGGGAATATAATATAGAATTAAGATAATTAATAAAATTATTTAGTGGATATATTTTTTATAGATATATATCTAATTACTAATTAAACTTTTTTTATATATATAATTTCAACATTGCCTTCTCTAAAGACATTGGAAAAAGAGCTATAGAGAAGGTCATATTTTGTCACTCAATTATTTTATATCTCGAAAATGATAATTCTAATATCAATATCCTTCATTCAATGAGATAAAATAATAATACTTAAATTATAAGTATAAGTAATTATTACAAAAAAAATAATTAAATCAAATAATTTATGTAATTACTTTTTGACTTATAATTGCTACATGTCAATGTAAGATCGTCCTCATCGTGGACTTGGCCACCTTCATTCACGCAAGACGTATTAGTGTTTTTTTTTTTATCAAAAGATTTAAAAGAAAAAAACACGCAGAAAATTACGCAATACATAGAGAAGGAATAACTAAATTTTATTAGTATCAAATTAATAATTACAAGGCATTATTAACGTATATAATTTAATAATTTAATCATTAAATAATGTTTTTTCTTGAATTTCAGGATAATTCGCAGTCGCTATCATCTCTGTCATTTGGGTGAGCACGGGGTAAACCTCCACTGTGTAATAACCTACAAATCACTCCAATAAGGTAAACCGCACAAGGCAAGCCCAATGCGACAAGCTCGACTCAAAAGGCATTGAGAGGGATCGATCTCAGATCATCTTTGTGGATGAACACCCTCCAAATCATGTTCTCATCATGAAATTTTATTAATTTGGATATAAATATTATTGGGTGCAAGTAAATGTTTTTCACGTTTACCTTTTTATAGCACTACTAGGCATGAGTTGGGCGAGGCATATTTTGGATGTCCGCGTTTACCTTTTGTCATATTTTCTTTTTTAATCATGTCAATAATGTTTGGGTTTTGGACATATTATTTATGACTAATATATACATACAGAAGTTTCCCATCATGTTTATAAACTTCTTAATTTTGTCTGTTCATTTGTGTAACATCAAACCAATAAAGTTTGAAATGAAACCAAACAAAATTAACATTCAGAGAAATATAGTTAAATTAAATTGAATTAGAAATGCTATAACATGATAAGCTTTAAGAACTACAATGTTCAAAAGAACTACATGATGCACAAAAAACAAGGTAAAAAAAAAGTAGACATAATCAATCATGACTATTGTGATAAAAGCGATAAGCATTCCGTTATTTTTAATCAAATATCTGGGTTCGATCCCTTTTGGATATAAAGTTTTCTTTATTTTGTTAGGTAGCGATTTACCCTGGCCCTCCCTTATTAATGTGTGGGACTTTCTGGCACAAATTCAAATACAAATACTGAACACTGAATGTGGAAAATGAGAAAAAAAGAAGGAACATACAAGGTTGAATTAGGTCCCAATGAGTTTCAAAAGTTGGGATTACATGATTGTAATATTAGACAAAAATATAAAAGTTAGGGGGCTATTGCTATATGATGACCCCCAAAAAAATGAAGTAGCTAGAGGGGGGATGTGGGGGAAGGGGGCAAACCCTATCACTTACAACTCATGAAGAAGAGGATGATAGCTTTATGTGGGGCTTAATTTTTTTCTTACAACAAAAGTTAGAACAAAGGAATCCTTATCAAATAATGATGGTTCAAAGGCAAGTGTCATGTGCATGCAATGGACCTTAAAGCCATGAGATTCATTATGATAAAGCAATAAGAAAAGAAAAAAAATCTCATTAACTTATTTAGTTAGATAATTTGGACCACCTAACTATTGCAATTGCATGTCAATGTCCACCACTTACTCATTCATCTTATAGTTCTAGAGTTTCATAAGGACCTTATCTTAACTAATAATTAGACTACTCTTCTTTTTTGTCTAAAAGTAGTTTGTGAAAAAATTGTTTTCAGAGTAAATGATTATATAAGTTGGGCTTTATCCAAATAGGCCCTATTATATGGTGTATGAGATGTTTGGGTCTAAAACTTCAGAAGTGTAACTACTCAAGGCCCATGTCATAAGAAAATTGCTTCCTCTTCTTCTTTCTTAGTTTTAGTACATTATATTAATATTTTCGAAAAGTGAGTCATGAATTTCGAATATGAAAAGTAGGTTTAAATCAAGTGAGTATAATTGGAAAATAGTTGAAAACAATGGAAAATTACCATTGTTGCAAAAAGGGTTTGTTAGATTTGTTGGTATTTTGACAAATTGACGTATAGTCAAAGTTTATTCCTTATGATTATATGATGAAACTTAATTATGTTTCAAATTTAAGCCCGTTTGAGGTACATTTGGGTATTGAACCGTGTGTTAGATTATTGAAACTCGAAGAACAAGTTATTATTCCAGGACAAAAAATTGTTCACCTGAATTTCATATCAAAATATCTCAAGTGCAGCAATATACATCTAAAACTTGATCTTTGTCAAGGATATAACTTCAGTAGAAAAAAATGTCAAAAGTTAATTTTGGCAAACCATTATATATTTATGTATAATCATTATCGGTTTAAAGTTAGATCCTTCAAGTTCATAACTTAAGTAAAAAAATGACAGATGTTTGCCCTTAGCAAAGTACTTCAATTTAAAAAAAATAAAAAATGTCTGAAGCTGGCTTACCAAAACAAACAAAATATTTCACCCTCTATGACTTGTTCAAAGTCCCTTCACTACAGATTGTTAATTTCTTGGACATTTTCCTCGTGTCTTGATCCTTTTATTGTCCTATTAACCAGTTACTTTATTATAATTCCTCTATATGCAATTATTAAAAAAAAGAAATGGAAAAACTCTTTATGAATTTGTCTTGATAAGTTTATCCTGTTGAATGCTTTTGTGAAGCACTAACAATAAATCATAATAAACTTTTTCGAGTTAATATTTTTGCTTTTTTCCCTCAAACTTCACTTTCGGTTCTATGAAGTCACCTTAATTAAAGTTGAAAAACATTAGTTGCTTAATAACATAACTTGCATATTTAAAAATTACTGTCTCCAAAAGTAATTTCACTTACGCATCACTATCCATAAGATTTCATTTTGCGTGAATGAAGGAAATATTAGATTTCTAATTTTACATGATAATGTTGAGGTTTACTTATAGGCTATAGCTAGACGATTTGGCCAAACTTCTAAAATTAATTTATTTTGAAAAACATAATTTTCAAAAAAATACATTCGGTGAGTATCATGTTTGACAAATAATAAATTTAAAAAATATTTTTAAGCAACAGTAATATTTGACCCATCTTTTTAAAAGTGTTTCTAAGAAGAAGAGCAAAATACTTTTGGGGCAGAGCTAATTTTTTGTGTCGAAAAAACAATTTCGACTACTTTCATAAGCACTTATTTTCTTTTTTAAAAAGGCTTTGATCAAATAGCAAAGTACCTCATATATCACTTCTTAAACAAACATTTGTTGAAAAAAATAAACCTCTTTTAACTTCTCAAAAACTTAATCAAATAGATTATTAAATATTACTAAACGAGCCGATAAACGAAAAATAGAAATATCAGTATGATTGCAGGACATGTTCAACCTTGAACTACTCTCAGATTCAACATCGGACTTTTCAGTCCTGGTCACAAAGAAAGTTGTCTTTAATTGTGTTAATCTCACAAACAGGCAAACAAACAATCTTTTCTTTTTATCCCTAATAAACACATATTAATCCTTCACTCTCACACTAGATTTCTAAATTTCCAAATCCTAAACGATTCAAAATGAACCATAATATATGAGTTTTGTTTAATTTGTTGTTAGTCAAAAGAGAGAAAAAAAAAAATACTTCAAATGAGCACAAGAACGACTTTTATGGAAACAGTCCTCCTTAAGGCCAATTGAAATTTTGGTTATAATTATATTTTTATATTTTTTTCGTTACAGCACATACTTCTTTCTCACAAGGAACTGAGATATTAATAAAGCAAAATCAATAATACAATTTAAAATGCAAAAAAGAAAAATACAAAATTGAGGATCCACATGTTATTATCCAACTTGTTCAAAGTCAAAAACCGAAGTGTAACACGTATATATATATAGTCAAGTGGTCCAAATCCCTCTACTACACTATCACAAATTCCATTTTTTTCAAAACCACCTGATTAGAAAAATTACATATATATACGTAAATGTTAGTAATTTTTGTCGTTTTATTAAGCGAATTGTTGAAACTTTTTTTACTGTGCTCTGAATAAATAAAATTTTCAAAGTTTGAAAGAATTATTTAGGCATAATGCATAAACATGATCCTTAACTTGGCGTTAGTTGGTAACTATGACTGTTAACTTTGGGTGTGCAACTTAAACTTATATAAAATTGAGAAATTGAACACATTCCATGACAATTTTGTGTCCTACATGGCGTCCTACACGTATTGTGCCATGTAGGACACTTATATCTACTTGTTCAATTTTATACAAATTTAAGTGTTTACTTGTACACATTCAAAGTTGGAGGGCGTAGTTATTTGTTGAAGCCAAGTTAAGGGTCATGTTTATGTATTATGCCAATTATTTATATTAGTATTGAAAATGGATGGTACTCCCTCCGTCCCATTTTATATGTCATTCATTTCTATAAATAGATGGATCACAATATTTGTCATTTTATAAAATTTATGCATAAATTATCATATTTTGCCTATTATACCCTTGATAGAGTAGTTAATTAATCTTGAAAATGTATTTATCATTTATTATAAAATTGACTTAAAAAAACATTAAATAAGGATAGAAAGGTAAAGTTACATCATTTTTAATGTAAGTGCAAAATAAAAAAGTGACATATAAAATAAGACGGATGGAATATTGTTTTGTCGTATTTAAGACAGTTGGTACCCGATGGCACCGTCCAACCCGTTTCTCTCTCCGTCTCTCGCAATCTTCGGATCAACCTCATCAACCGCCACGTGTCCCTAAATTTGAAAAGGAAAGAATGCGACAAAAATCAAATAAAAACTCCGGCCTATCTTTGTCCAATCACAAAATCTAAACCGTTTCCCTTTTCTTCTCTCTCGTTTTCGTCATTTCTCCAACTAGGCACTCACCAAAATCTCTCCCAATTTTTCTTCATTTCTCTACTCCGATCACTTCTTTCTGTTCAGAGCTTCGATCTATACAATTCCGGCGATTTTCCGGCAGAATAAGTAATATTTATGAGTATGTTGAAGAAGCTTGTCGAGAAGGCTTCTTTTGTCAAGAAGGTCAGTCATGATCTCTCTGTTTTAACTCTTTACCTTCGTTTTTGGTTTTTTACTTTCGATTAACTTCAAATTCGAATTTGTAAAGAGTTTCAGAAATTAAAATTCATCCTGTCATTGATCAGAAATGTCGATTTTGCATTTCCGATTCGTGTTAATCTTACTAATTTCTTCTAGTTTTCTGTTTCAATTCTAAAAGTAAATAGAACTGGATTGGTGTGTTAGTGTTAAAAAGAATGAATTTTTTGAAATTTGAATTGATTGATCTCGATAGTCGTGAAGCATGATGTGATCACGCAATATTACTGCTAAGCTTTATTACTTCTTCATCTTAAGCGTTAAGATAAGCATATCACCTTTTCGAAATACTGTAACGCTGCTAGTTTAAGAACTTTTTGAAATTGATAATTAGTGTATCTTCTATTTCTATAAATAAATTATAGAAATAAAAGATGAGGAACAAATCATTTACTTGGTGAGTTTTAGGAATCTGATTAAATTAAAATCGTTTCAATTTAATTATGTCTGTTACTTGCTAGTTTCTATTTAAATTTGGCTAAAAAATGTGATTAAATACAAGGCCTTCTAGAAGTTGCATTATTGAAAAAGATAATAGGATCTTCTGTAAGAATAAGACTGTAACAAACAGCTGAATTAAGTGGTCTTTGTGGTTCTGGTAGCAGAGTGGACTGAATTAAGTAGCACGCAATCTTTTTTAAGTATCAACTGCTAGTCAGATACTGGTCCTAGTAGTTAAGGCTAAGAGTGACGCTCTTCTGCTTGCTTGTGGCCCATCGAATACACTACTTTGCTTCGAAATAATGATTCAGGAGATGTATTTTATCACAATATTCATATATTTATATTTTTTTCTTAGACTTTGAAAATGATTTAAAGAATAAATAATTAATGCATAAAACGTAGAAAAAATATATTTTTGGGAGAACCTATGAATTTAAGACACGTACATAATATCTGTCGGAGGAAAGGATATAAAAGGAAATTTGTATCTTGACTAAATCAAGACTCCAGAGTCCACACGCAATTATGGACCTGCTTAAAGAGAAGTGGGCCGTAGGCCCCCTCAGCCCATGAACCTAAGAAATTGAAAACGTCTGGCAATATATTTTTTTTTATTTTATGAACATCTTTTACTTTGCTGATTATGTTTCTAATGAGATTTAAATGCATCAAATGAAGATCTTTTACTTTACTAATGAATTAACTATTAAACAGAAGATTATCTTGTGAAACCTCTGTGTTAAAGTTAGTAACTTAGATAAGTTCAGAGTTGCATTTTAATAGTTTTTTTTCATCATATTGCTAATTAATCTTGTGGTAAGTGCAGCCTCGAGGAGATTTAGATGGTCTGAAGCCTGATGATGTAAATCCCCGGTGTGTTTTTCATTATGGCATTCCATCAGGATCTGTGCTATTGGCATATGACTCTATCCAAAAAATTGTTGCCCTTGCTACCAAGTAAGCATTTCTATAACATTTAATGTTGTACCGTATATATATCAAATTTTGATTTGATAAATATATTTATACAAATGTTGTCACCTTTGACACCTATGAAAGACTTAGTGCAATGGTTAAAGAATTATGGTAGTGTGTTCTACCCCTACTAGTAGCACATTTAAAACGACACACTTTACTGACTATTCCATAAATATTTCATCCAATTATTATTTAATTATTTTTATGACATTTAATGTGAAGGAGTCACCAACAAAAGTTATCAAGTAGTAATAAGTATTTCTTCATTTTTAATCAAAGGAAACGAGTTTGAGTCGCGCTTTACCTAATAGCACGTTAAAAAAAATAGGAATTTTGCCTCACAATTGACCTAAAATTTTGCAATTAAAAAAGAACTCTTTTTTTTTTGTTACATAATAATTCAACGTATTTTTAAGAATATGTGATGGCAATTAAATTTTGGTATAAATAGTCCACATCACTAAACTAGAATATTAAATGGAAGGGGAGGGTCATGACCTCATCCATACAATTGCTATTCTATTTCTATCTCATTCCGTAGGAAAAGAATCCCCAGCACAAACTATTCTTTCTTGGATATTTCTTTGTTGATTATGATGCCATTGAAGTGTCCTCAAGCATTGATTACCAATAAACCCTGCTTCTTCGCCTTCTACCACTAATCTCCACACCAAGAAAATCAACGTATATTTAGAATGTTGATGAACACAGTCTTCAACTCCATTGAATCCCTTCATCTCAAAACCTCTTCCTTTTTCCCAATTTCACTTTCCACTAATCTTACTTTATCCTTCAGACCCAATTCCCCAATCGCCGCCCCTCGTAGACCCGTTAAATGGCACATCAGTGCTTGTGCAGCTGGTCAAGAAATCGACATGGAAAGAACCAAACAAGGATTATACACAGCAAAACCCAAGAAAGTTGTAATCTTGTGGGACTTGGACAACAAACCACCACGAGGCCCACCCTACGAGGCAGCCATGTCGCTGAAAAGGGTAGCGCAATGTTTTGGCGATGTTGTGGATATGTCCGCATATGCTAATCGTCATGCTTTCATCCATCTTCCTCAGTGGGTTGTTGAAGAAAGGCGTGAAAGACGACATCTTGATGTTCTTGAACGTAAAGGGGTTGTAACCCCATCCGAACTTTACATATGTTCTGTCTGTGGTCGAAAATGTAAGACCCATATGGATTTAAAGAAGCATTTTAAGCAGTTACATGAAAGGGAAAGGGAAAAAAAACTTAGTCGTATGAGGTCATTAAAAGGCAAGAAAAGACAGAGATTTAAAGAGAGGTTTGTTGATGGTAATTATAAGTATATAGAGGCTGCTAAGAGTTTGATAACACCTAAAGTGGGTTATGGTTTAGCATCTGAGTTGAGGAGAGCTGGGGTTTATGTAAAGACTGTGGCAGATAAGCCACAGGCAGCAGATTGGGCATTGAAAAAGCAAATGCAGCATTCAATGAGTAGAGGGATAGATTGGTTGTTTTTGATTTCTGATGATTCAGATTTTTGTGATATGTTGAGGAGAGCAAAGGAAGCAAATTTGGGAACAGTAGTAGTTGGGGATTGGGACAGGGCATTGGGGAGGCATGCTGATTTATGGGTTCCATGGAATGGGGTAGAAAATGGAGAGATAACAGAGAAGGATTTAGTGTTAAAGAGTGAGAGGAGGAGGGAGTCTTGGGATAGAAGTAATGCACAGTTCTCTGTAAGTGAGTTCAATGGTGGGATAAGAGAGGAGGGTACTAGTTTAGGAAGTTTGATGGATGACATTGTTGAGAAGTTGGAGTCTTCTGGCACGAGGATTTCAGCTTTCTCCGAAGGGGAGGAGGATGAAAAAGTTGAAGAACTGGATGAGGAGGACTGGCTTCAAGCAAGATTAGATCAACGAAGTGATGACGAATATAATACAGAGGACTCCATAGTCAGCGACGAAGAGGAGGGGGACTACTTATTGGACAGTGAGGACGAAGATACAGGCGAGATTTTATAAAGTGATGACGCAAGCAATAAGAGAAAGAACAGTTTGCCATTGGTTTTGTCAAAAGATTTGTACGAATTGATTGAGATAGAGCATGTGCTCTGTGAAAATGAGGTTTAATGAAAGGTGGCTAAAGCAATTTGACATATTGGTTGAGTTTGTCTTTGTCAGTTAAGCTATCTTAGATTATGTGAGGCACAGATGTATCTGACCTTTGATAATGAAAGTATTGCTTTGAAAGTTTACAGTGGTTGTATTCTTTTCACAAAATTTCTACTAGGTCATGATGTGCTTCTTAGCTTAGGGGAAACATTGTCACATATTTGAATATATTACACGACTAATTCCATTTTTGGGATTCCATTCAAATTTCATTTGGAGCTCTGGATTATCTTTGATATTACCATCTGTTATATCTCTTTGATATATGTGTTAATATTGCTGTTTGGAGTCGCTCTTTCGAACCTGTTTTACCTGCTCTTTTTTTGAGACAGTCAAGTTTCAGTTCACGTGAGTTCTTCTAGATATTAGATGCGGAAATTTCTCCTGCCTTCAGTTCTGCTCTGTGGTTTGGTGGATAAAAATGCCAGATAAATGAGTGAATGGGGCAGTCGTTTTAAGTAATTGAATTATTTGCTTTTCTCATTTATATTGAACTAACTGTTGCTGACAATGTCAATATATATCCTCAGTTTTGAGTGAAAAAATTGCGTAATGATATCATCAATTGCTACTTGTTGAGAGAAGTAATAGAAAAGAAAGAATAGTTAATAAGTTGTCATGCTCCATGGTATTGTCAATAAAACTGAGGATAAAAGGAGCAGTAAGTGAAGATGTTTCTGATAGCATATGCCAAAGAACAATCTAATGGAGTACGACACCGGTTTTTATTTGTAGAAATTAGAGAATTCATAGTTGAGATCCACTTAATAATATGCATCAGTTTGCACTGAAGGGCTTATGCTTTTCTTTCGTGGATAGGAATAAACACTAAATATCTTGACAAGCTGCAAGATACTTTATATTTCTGTATAATTATGTTTTTCTAAAATGAGGTTTGTGGAGTGCAAGTTATGAATGGTTTAGAGGAGGAATGTTTGCTAAATCTGAAAGCAAATTAGATATGTTGATGTTGAAGTCCTATTGGAGAAGTATCTATTGCAATTTGAAAATGCTCATCTAGGCTTCCATTGGCACATTTTAACTTGTAAGATGAAACTTGCAGTCATGATATAAAGCCAAAAGAAGATGGAAAATTAAGTTGCCTTTTTGTTTTCTTTGTTGAAAATTGAATTGGATCTTTTTTGTTAGTTTGGATGAAGATTCATGTTTAATTTAAGAGAAAGTTGTAGAAAAGAATGATTTTGTAGCTTGACTGTTAATTTCAGTATGACTTTTGACAATGTAAGGTGCACGTAATTTGGACACTAAGGGGTCATTTGGTAGGATGTATTATAGAAACAATATATGTATTTGCCTTGATATTATTTAATACCTTGTTTGGGACATAGCAAGCTTTGGTATTAGCATTACCAGGGTTATTGATACATGGATAAGCATGGTTAAAAACAGAACTACCCTTAATACACCAAACCAAACTATTCTTTCGATAATTTTTAGAATCTAATGTAGGGGATGGCGAAACAAGGATATGCTTAATGTACTTGATTATCTACTGAAGTGCTGCTTTATATAAAAATCAATGATAGATCATATCAGCAGTTTGCTTAACAGTTCCAAGGAAGCTGCTGGCTGCATATGCATCAAGGTTTTTGATTTAATGAAGTTAGCTATTCAACCTTCTTTATATCATGCCAAAAGCTTCCTCTTTCATTATCTCTAGTCTCCAGAGCCATTGCCAATATGATCTCTTTCTTATGTTCCAGAGATACAGGAGTCTTCTATTCTCATCATCTGCTCTACTAACTGATTAAAGTGGTTTGATTGTGCTTCTAAATCATGCTGATATGATTCTCTTAGACAGTGCAGTAGGTGGATCTAGAGAACCAAAAAGTAGATAATGAGATGCAATAAAGAAAAGATGGAATGCATGTTGTGCCTTGGATGTGAACAGGATATCTATTTACTAAACCCAAGAATCAGATGGCAAGGAATACTTGGTAGATAGCTGACCTGTTTTTTCCATTACATCCCATCAGTTAGGTTCCTTTGGCTATCTAACTTATCAACGGGGCACAATTTATGGGGTTTTTCATAGCCCCTTGCCCTCACATTCATGGCAAGGAGGTGTATTAGCCACTATACTGCTAGGTGGTAGTCTAGTGTCGAAGGATTGGAGTGACAACTTTTCACATCTATTTTTCATCAAGGTGTCAATTGGTCCTTTTAAAGGGGAGATTAATGCTCATGAGAAAATGTTTTCCAGTGACACTAATAAAAATCAATCCTGTAGGCCCACGATTCGAGGTATTGAAATAATCAAGTTTGTGTTAATATGCAGAGATGGACGGATCAAATTATTTGGGAAAGATAGCACGCAAGCTCTGTTGGTATCATCAGAGACGGTGTCAAGCAAATTTTTGCAGGTATGCATCTTCTGAATCCTGCAAAGAGTTTTCTTTATTGAAATAGGCGCTAATACCATGATCATGCATCTTATAAGACTGATCTTTGATGAAAATGCTAAGTTGCTAGTTTATGCTTATTTATTGTTTTGGTCTTGCAGTTTATGGAGAACCAAGGCCTCCTCATTAACATAAACTCCAATAACCAAATAGAGGCAAGTTATTTGATGAAGCTCCTTTAGCATACAGATACACTACAAGCAGTACTATTGTAATTTCTAGTAGGAGTTTCCATTATTCCAACTCAAAAGTTCAACTTTCTAGGCTAGACATCCCTGCATGAGTGTGGCATAGCTGTGTGGTGGGACTAATAATTTGATTACTTGGTCATCATTAGGTCTGGGATGTAGAACAAAGGTATTTGTGTAATGTTCATGACTTCGACCGGGATATCACATCTTTTACACTCATACAGCACACTCCCTACCTGTAAGTGCATCTAAGGTACATCTAGGTTAAGCTGATTTGTACGCGAAGAAGATGTGAACCAGCTATTCATTGTGCTGTCCACAGGTATCTTGGAGACTCGTCAGGACATGTTTCAGTTATGAAGGTTGATAAAGAACCCTGTAATATAGAGAAAATGAAATATTGTATCCCTCTTTCAGCATCTCATGGTGAGACCAAATCCTCTTTACACCTGTTGCTTATTCGTTGTTCAGTTTTCTCTGATGCTTAAATTCTACTGTTCTTTACTCATGACATAAAGTTGCTTGAGAGGTTCTCATATTGTTTGTGATCATTAATGCTCGTAGCATGGTTCAGGGGTTTGTGGATGAATTTACACATGTAATGTTTAAATTTATTTGTTTCAAAATATATGAGACTTCTAGTGTACCACAGTGTTTGTATTCAGAAACATCTAACTGTTGATTGAAGTTGACCTCAGGAACAACGGAAAAACTTTTTATAGCTAATTCAAAGGTTATTCCCCGAAAATAGAAAAGAAATATAAGAGAACTATTAAACAGATGGTTCAGTCATTATCCCATACATAGATCCTCAATACATACTACCCCATGTTGGCCTGACTACACGATCCTGATTCAGGCCTATCAAATGAAGTTTCAGGGGATGCTGCTGTAGCCCATATACTACCTCAACCTGCTGCAGAAACTAAGAGGTAACTTTTATGCTATTTTTCTCAGTTTCTAAAGACCAGATAAAAGAATTCCATCTGGTACGTATTCTGGCACAAGCTAGTGCTTCTTTTAATTCATAAAATTTGTACTTATCTATCTTTCAATCAATGTCACCTAAAAGAATATAAGAGGTAAACTTTGTTCTTATCAATAGTTCCCTCTCTTCTTTGCTGGAGCTTTTTGTTTCATAACTCTTACTGTAAGATGGTCTACCGGAAACAGTCTCTCTGCTCCACAAAGGTAGGGGTAACGTCTGTGTACATCCTACCCTCCCCAGACCCCTCTTGTGGGTCTACACTGGGTTTGTTGTTGTTGTTCTTAACTCTTACTGTAAGAGAAATTCTGCTGCTGTGAATAAAGTTACTAGTACCCAAAATCTGATTATAATTGATAGAAACTCTAAAATTTGGAGGTTACTACCCGCCATAATAATTTAATCCATGCATATCCAGATGTTACAAAAGTAGGTTCAGAAGTTCATTTTGTGAAATGTAGGGTTTATTTGAGCTTCTTAAAGTTATGCTTACCAGGCATGAAATGAGGCACTACTGATAACTTTATTTGTTGAATTGCCCTCATACAATATTATGCTACAACTGAATGTTCTTTTACACACCAAAGGTTTATTATTATTTTGATCATTATGTGGTGATAACTACGTTAGTATAACCATTGTGAAAAAAACTTTATTTGATGCAGGGTGGCTATTGTTTACAAAGATGGTGTTATAACACTATGGTCAATTCGTGAAAGTAAAGCAATCTTTATAACCGGGGGGAGTCCTCTGCAATCTATGAGTCACGAGACAAAAAAAGCAACCACAGCATGTTGGTGCTGTCCTTATGGAAGTAAACTAGTTGTTGGATACAGCAACGGAGAGATATTCATCTGGAGTATTCCAGCTACTTCAAATTCAAGCATAGATCAAGAACTTGAGGAATTGCCTAGTGGAACTCAAAGTGCCCCAATTTGTAAACTGAATCTTGGATATAAGTTAGACAAAATCCCTATAGCAAAATTAATATGGGCCTATGCAGAAGGTAAAGCAAGTCGATTATATGCTATGGGCTCCCCCGATTGTCAAGCAGTAAACTTACTACAGGTTACTTTTTATTTTTTGGCTACTTATATGTGTGTGTATTTTATTCTGTAACTTTGCTTTTCTCGATGAATTCAGAGTTCAGACTCCAGTCCTCTTATATAGCTTCTATTTATCTTAGGCACTATTAGTATATTATTGTTGAAAATCACTCGCCACGTAGTTTTCTTTTTTAATCTGTTGACAATTAGTTATGCATTAGTCTTGGTTTTTCTCATGTTATTTTTAAGAGTAGTTGCAAAATAAGGCTTTTATTAGAACAACATTAAGTTGGTTTTCTGTATTGGATTGCTCTCCTATTTTCATACATTAGGCCTGCTTTCAATTGAAGTCATATGATTTGTCATTTGGCAGGTAGTTCTGCTAAATGAACACACTGAATCTCGCACAATTAAGTTGGGACTTCACCCTCCTGAGTCTTGTTTGGACATGGAGATTATCTCAAGCTTCCCCACATTGAGAAAGAACATTAACAATTCATTACTTTTGGTATCAAAGTCTGGCCAAATTTACACATATGATGATTCTTTAATTGAAAGGTACCTAATACAGTACCAGGCTAGGTCACCACCATCACTTCCAAGGGAAGTGACGGTGAAGCTCCCACTTGTTGATTCAAGCATCACCATTGCAAAATTCGTAGTGAATAATCCTTACATGTTTTCCATGGATCAGGTGTGTAAACTTTTCTTGATTTTATACATTTTACTTCTACAATTGTTCTTTTTTAATGCTATAATTAACGGCATACTTTTTCTGGTAATGCAGGACTATGGTAGCCTGATAAAAGATAGCATACCTCTTTTTCCATTTGAGAGAGGACAGAAAGATGGAACTGGATCAAATTCAACTCAATTTTCTAAGGCCAAGAATGTGTTCTTAAGTGGTCACAGTAATGGAGCCATAAACTTATGGGATGTCTCGTGCTCAAATCCACTTCCTATTGTGTCAATAACTCAGCAGGTAATCTTGAAATCCATTTTCTCTTTCTTGTTAGTCAACCACGACTTGTCAAACAACCATGTCACAGCGGAACCATTACTTATATTTGATAGGTTACAAAGGTGTCTTTGTCAGGAAAAGTAACATGCATTCTTCTGTTTTCTAGTCATGAAAAAGCATGTTTAATGTCTCATCAACAGCCTTACTTTTTTCAGTCGGATATGCAAACAGTTAGTAGAATGATTAGCAATTTACAATCAATTCAATAATGTGAGCCTATCCATCAATGTTTAGCTTCTTCTGTTTATTGCCTTCCGAATTTACTGTAACTTCTACTCTGCAGAGTGAGGACAACCTTTCCTTAAGTGGTGTACCCTTAACGGCATTGTGTCTTACCTCTGACTTACATATCCTCATTTCTGGTGATCAAAGTGGAACGGTAAATTGTCTATAATGGATTTACCAAAATGAAGAAATTTTCTGCATTCTGAGGGTCTTAATTCTTGTATACTTGTCGTGCAGGTACGTATCTGTAAGCTCAAAAGTGAGTTTTTTGCCCCAGATACTAGTTTTCTATCCTTTCAAGGTATGTAGCATGAATGTCAGGAAAACTTTGAGAATTTGATCTTAGATCTTATATTATTAATGGTTTTGCTCTCTTAAAACATAAACGTATCCCTTTCTTTGTTTTATGGAAGCAAATGTTTCAAGAATCAGCAAAAAGAATGAATTGTTGACTTATTCACCCAACTCCAGTAGGTTCAAAGAAAGGAAGCAACCCAATCCAGAGCATTAAGCTTGTTAAAGTTAATGGAGCTGTACTTTCTATAAGTACCAGTGAGGATTCTAAGTATTTTGCTGTTGGTTCTGACCAAGGATATGTAAGTTTCTGCTTCTATTTTTCCTCCTGCTATACATCATTCATTTTATTCCTTTAGGTTTTCAAGCACTTCAGTACTGCACCCTTCTCCTTCCAACACAAATGTTGGTCTCAATCATTTGGGAATAATGCCGCTACAGTAAGTTTGTAGGATATGTGCAGAACTTGAACTGTATATCTCAGAATTTTTTGTTAAATGTTATTGTTAATTCTGTTTAATATGGTGGCTCTCTAGTAAGAAGGAGCCTGGAAAGCAGCTTGGTTTTACACACACATTTTATAAGGCTCTTTTAACTCTGAGTTTCTAACAAGTACCCTAACTGAATTTATTCGGACCCTTGAGATACAAAGTTCCCAGTGACCTGTTTTCCTGTGATTGTATAAGGGGGAGTATGTGAAATATTGAAGATGCTTTTCAAGTCGACTGCTTATATTAAAAGATTGACTGTTTGAAATTCCATAATTTGTGGTATGCAGGTGGTATTAATTGATTCTGACAGCAAGACCATACTGTATCAAACACATATTGCCAGTGAACTCTGTGCAGGTGTCATCTCTATGCAGTTCAACACGTGTAGCTTGCATGGATTCGACAAGAATATCTTAGTGGTAGCGACTAAGGATTCATCAGTCTTGGCCCTTGAGACAGAAACAGGAAATATACTAAGCCCTTCCAGTGTTCATCCAAAGAAACCTTCCAGAGCTTTATTTATGCAGATTTTGGGTATTTCACCATTATTTATAGAATCTGTTAATTTCTCGGAAAAGCTTCTCATGAACGCTTAAAACTAACAAACATTCGTGTATTTTCCTTTTCTCTACATTTGGTGCAGATGGACAAGAAATGTCTGGTCGAGGATTAAGCATTTTAGACGGTATAGACATGATTAAGGGGAATTCGGATAATATTGCATCAAAGCAACCATTAGTATTGATTTGTTCTGAAAAAGCTGTGTATGTCTATTCCTTATTGCATATTATTCAGGTATGTGTCTATTTGTCTTGTTTGTGCTTATATAAAACTAGCGCACTATCCATCTCACCGTGTGTTCTCTTTGCTTGAAATATATTCAGGGTATTAAGAAAGTATACTACAAAAAGAAGTTTCATTCCTCTCTGTGTTGCTGGGCATCAACATTTGACACACCTGAGGCCGGCCTTATGCTTCTCTTCTCGAATGGAAAGATTGAGATTAGGTGATGTTTCTTCTATTGTGTAACCAAATATATATGAGAATTATTCTGCTCGGTAATATTATCATGAACTACTCCTTTATTGTTGATTCTCTCATGGATCATACAAGTTTTTACTGGCTTAGAAATGTGTAGTCTTGGTTCTAGTTCAAAAGCATACTACGGCATACTAGATACTAGATATCTAAACCATTGATCTTGTCTCGGGAACAAGAATACAATTTTTGAAAACATGTAGATTTTGCCTCTTCAAAAGAGAGCTTATTAATTTGTGTTTCTTTCATATCCTTTTCTGAAGTCCTGTAAGGTAAGCCACAAAGTGCATTTAAATGTAAAATATGAGTGCCACTAGAGACTTACCTCGTCGAGACTTAGAGGTAAGTTCTACAAAGTAGTGGTTAGACTGACTATGTTATATTGGGTGGAGTGTGTAACGAAGATGAGGATGTTGAAATGGATGTCTGGGCATACCAGGAGAGAGAAGATTAGGAATGATGACATTGGGGCCAAGGATAAGATGCGGGAAGTGAGGTTGAGGTGGTTCAAGCATGTGTAGAGAAGATGTGCAGATGACTCGGTAAGGAGGTGCAAGAGGTTGGCCGTACTGAGGTTGAGGAGGGGTAGATGTAGACCTAAGAAGTATCGAGTGAGGTGATTAAGCAAGACATGGTACACCTTCATCTCACCGTGGACATGACCCTTGAAAGGAAGGTGTGGAGGTCGATAATTAGGGTAGAAGGTTCGTAGGTAGTCGGGTGTATTGCTATCCCATTCCCAGAGTATTAGTATTATTCTTGTATTTTTGTATTCTTAGATTTTTATTCCTACCTGTTATTCTTTAGCCTCTATTATTGTACTATCTTGTTGTTGTTTCTGCTTGTTGCTACTGCTTTCTTTTACATCTTTCTTTGAGTCGAGGTTCTATCAAAAACATATCTATACCTTTTCAAGGTAGAGATAAGGTTTGCGTACACTCTACCCTTCCAAAGACCCCCCACCCACGCATGAGATTAGACTGGGTTTGTTGTGAGTGCACACTAGAAGCTTGTGGTGTCTAAATTGCACTTGTTGTTTTTCTCCCTCAGTTCCTTAGTTGTATGTTTTCACTGAAGGGGGGAAATTATATACATCCTGCTGAATTTATTCTGTAAAACTTCAGGTCTCTTCCAGAGTTGTCCCTTCTAAAGGAAACTTCAGTTAGAGGCCTCGTACTTTCGCCGCCAAAGGCAAACGCCATAGCTGACCATTCAGTATGCGTGTCAAAAACTGGTGAACTCATAGTGGTATTGCACCGACACTTTAGGCTTTTTTCTGTTTTTAATGAGGTTTATATACCTTAAGTTCTAACTTAAACTCAAAAAATTATTTATGTCTAGGTTGACAGGGATCAAGAAATGTTCTTCGTCTCAGTTTCCTTGCAAAATGACACCTTCAGGTGACAAATGTTTCAGCAACCAAATCTTTTTTTTTTTCATTTGACAGCCTACTATCTTTTTGGCTTATTCGTGTGAAGGAATAATCGAACATAGTTGTGCATCCCCCACCTCCTTCACTTTCCACTGAGAATTCAATTATTTTATAAGCAATACAGTATCGCCTGCAATTCATAGTATTGCTGCATGATAGGTTCCTGGACTTTGCTTCCCATGTTTACGATAGAGATCTTGTGGTTGAACCAGGGAAGATCTCTGCACCCATCATCCAAAAAGAAAAAAAAAAGGTTGGGGTTCTCCTAACTCTGAAATTTAAAGTTAACCTTCAGTTCATTATTAAATAATTTCTTTGACTTTCTTGACTATAGGGAATTTTTGGATCTGTTTTCAAAGATGCCAAGGGAAATAAAGCAAACAATGTGCCTGACGCCGGAGTTGAAAATGCAAGAGTAAGTATTGAAGAGATGTCTGCAATATTTTCAGCTGACAACTTTCCATCACTCACACACTGTGAAGAGAAGTTAAGCAGGAACGAAAAGGATGCTGACTTGGATATAGGTATTGTTTATCTCTTGTAATGGTTGTCCGCTACTTCATCATTCACTTCTTCCATTGAACTGAATACCTGGCAACGACATGATAAGGCCCTGCATAATGCTCTTCTCAGACTAAACTGAATCAGACGCAGGAGAAAGTGGAAGTGGGAACAGTAAAGAAATAACAACCTAAAAGAGTTACAATTTAACTTGCTGAACTGTTTTTCATATTTTCATGAAAAGTTCTGGTTGATAAAAGTCTGGAGAGCATTACACTATAGAGTTGCTCATGGTTTTCCCTTCAAGAAGATCTTTTTTGCTTTTTCAAACTATACAACTACCTGCTGCTAACTTTCTGTTTTCCCTTAAAGATGACATTGAAATTGAAGATCCAGAAGAGAAACAGAAGGGAAATCCAATGGTAGCAGCACTAAACAAGCAGAACCTTACAAATACATTTCAGGCTCTGAAAGGTAAGTTATTAGAGTGAAGAAGTTAATAGTTAACACTTTCAGCTTTCTGCAGTGTAAGGACAATGCAGTCTCACGAATCTACATTCATTAGCTTTAGGTTTTCCCATCGGTCTTTTATCTGCCTTTTTTTAATATGCTTAGAAGTGTTATCAACACTTTCAGCTTTCAACTAAATAATATTAATGCTGTCTCACGAATCTCCATTCACCAGTTATTCAGTTTTCCCATCTTCTTTTAGATGGCTTTTCTACTACACTTAATGACGGTGCTGAATGACCAGTAGTTCTACATCATTTTTCACATTTTTCATTTAGAAATCATTGTTCTTCTTTTTACAGGAAAGTTTATGCCCATGAAGGTCAAAAACGATAAAGCCCCGATAAATGAAGCACCACAAGATAACAAGGCAGATACTGTTGGTCAAATTAAGAAAAAATATGGGTATACTGCTTCAGCTGTAAGTTCTCTTTCCTGCATTCACAGTCTATTTGGCTCAAGGAAGGGGAAGCAAGGGTATTAAATGTGTTTTGTCTAATTGAAAAGAGAAGTGAAAAAGATATATTTGTTGAGAAATAAACAACGTTTATCACTTGGCATCCCTTTTAACTTCCTAACTGTTGGGGCAGTAAACCAGTAACCCCCAACGATCATCCTTATTTCAACTATTTTAGCAATTTGACTGAGATTGCAACTAGTTCCATGGCAAGCTAACAATGTAAGTAAATTTTCCTACGATGATTGCAGGAACCCAGTGCTGCAGAGGCAGCAAAGTCAAAGCTCAGTGAAAATCTGAAGAAGTTGCAGGTACTATATGGTGGCTCTCATTACTCATGGTGGACATATTTTCAAAACTATGTTTACCCTACATGATTTTGTATGGAGAAAGGGAATATTGCTTATAAATTCAAAAGGGCTGCTTGTCTATGTTTTAGCTTATCTAAGATAGAAGAAAGCAAAACAGAGAAGGTACTGAAGTTTTGTGAATTTGTATGTGCAGGGCATCAACATTAAAAGTGCTGAGATGCAGGACCAAGCCAAGTCATTTTCTTCCATGGCTAAAGAGGTGTTGCGATTTTCTGGAAATGACAAAACAAATTTGTGATTTCTTCACACACCACACAAATGTTTTGCTGGAAATGTATAGTAGATTATAATTCAGTGTATTTTTCTGGATATTACCTGTTTATTCCTTTTTATGGGACTTGGGAGTTTGAGATATATTCTTTTCTTCTTTCTTCTATTTACTATATGTAAATGGCACACAACGTTTGATATGATTCTTTCATAGAGATACAGTTGTTAAGAGGGTGGACAGTGTTTCTTAGTATGAAGTTATGTTGATGCCTCTTATGTAAATTGAAGTTTATTAATGCATTCATATTTGCAGGTCAATACAATCTGATATCCATATTATTGAAGACATGCATTTAGAAAAACTTGCATCCGATTTCATGTTTGAATTGCTGTAGTTCACTATTTTCAGTGGGATAGTGAAAGGTGATCAACACTAGTATGGCAAGAAGGCGAAAGCAGAATCATTCACTCCCTCTAGGCTCTTTCTCAAGTTTGCAGCAAATGGAGTGCCTCTTAGACATGTCTATTCAATCCCCATGTAAAATGGGAAGAGAGATCTGTTTGTGTTGAGAAAAAGGGAGGACAGTTAGAGAATTACATATTTGTATACAAGTCTTGGACATGCTAGTATGGATGCAGATTTAGTCAACGCTACAGGGACTGAGGCTTCTAAGAAATTGTTTTATTGAAGGTGTCATTTTCTTTCCCTCGAGTTCCCGATCATTTGGACGGACTAGACATTCAATTAATACACCAACTAGATGAACGTTTGTCATCATATTGGAGAGAAGACTAGAATACGAATAATTGGTCAACTGAGTAGGATATGATAAGGAAATGGTCCAATATGCTAAAAGGAACGATACAAGCAAATAATAGACACATGAACCACTGCACAAGAAATGGAATATTTTAATGCTAGGATTCAAATGGCTGACGATATTGAAAAACTTGATAAATTACATATTATTCTATCTGTCACACACGTTAATTCACAGCTAGATAACTCCACTCTTGAAGAATCGCATAGGAGTTTGTTAAATTAATAACCGCGTGTTCTAATCGACTATAGTGTTCAATTTCCTATTGTCCAACAATGTGGACTCACATGGAAACGGAGACTTGAAGAGAATCAGATCGGGACCCAAACACTACAAAGAAAATTATTAGCAGAAAGTTACCGTTGAAACAATACAACAAAACGAAAACAACAAAGATATTTTGCAGCAAACCATTAGCATAATCAACTGAAATGTATACTAGCAACAAAAGAAATTCCCAAGCTGAATTTTTCATTAACACCAACATAATAGAGAAATTACATAAACTACTTGAGCATTCAAGGCAAGTCATCTGAATTTCACTTTCTGTCCAAACTAAACCCCCAAAGAACAAAAAAAAAAAATGTAAAAAAGAGGGCATCTATTTATCAAGGGAAGAACTGATAGCAATTCCTACATGAACTTCTCCACCATTTTCAGGATTTCAACAGCCTACTGATTGTTTAATCATCATCCTCCTGTGAAAACATGAATAACAATCATCAATAAGACTTAACAAATCACGAAAAATCATCAAACTAATAGATGATTATTAGACTCATAAATACAAACCTCTTCACTTCCATCATCGTCCTCATCATCATCATGTACCTCAGACTTGGACTTGTCAGATTCCTCATCATCAGCATCACCAGCAGCCTGTGTTGCATCAGATTAAAATTAAAAATTAAAAACGAAAAAAGCAGAGCATGAACCCACTATGGTTACATCAGTAAGAATACAGTATTTACCAGTTTTTTGTTATATGCATCCATGTTCTTTTGGTACTCAGCCTTCCTCTTCTCAGCCTTGGCTTGGTAAGGTGCTTTCTCCTAAAACAAGTTAACAAACAAAGCTGAACTTCAGTACATAATTCGATTGAAGACAAAACACATTAAGTCAAAAGTCAATTTGAATAGAACTTTTCTGTATATGATTGAGGCTTATACTCACTTCATCTGACAACTGTTTCCACTTGTCTCCACCAGCTTTGCCAACCTACAATTTAGTGAACAAAAATCAATTAAGTAGAAGGTCAAAACACAAAAACCGACAGATGCTGCTGATAATAAGGATCTACTTAGGGTAAACTACTCACAACAGCAACAGATTTGTTGTTTGGGTGCTTCTCCTTGTAGGTCTTTCTGAACTCCTCCCTTCATTCATCAAAACAAACGAACACCGTTAAGTATATCTGCCTTAAAACGCATAAATCACAAAACACACAACGATTAGATACATACATGAAAACGAAGAAGGCACTTGGAGGCCTCTTAGGCTTGTTTGGATCCTTAGCAGCGTTCTTCGCTTTCTTACTCTCAGTAGCCTTCTTCCTTACACCAAGCCTGTAACAATTCATCAAATTTTAACAACACGAATCGAACAAATTCTCACATAGAAACACCACAAAAACCTAGATCTGAAACCGTAAACACGAATTGAATCAAAATTACAACTAAAACAGAGTCAAACTCACTTGGTATCAGCTTTAGCCTTTGATTTAGCTCCTTTCATGATGAAACCTGCAACGAAAACATGAAAACCGTTGAGAATTGGTGTTGAACCGGCGGAAAAAGATGAAAACTCGACCGAGTCAGTGAGTAAAGCGCCATAGGGTTTACCTCTAGAGAGAGTAGAAACAGAGAAATATTATTCGTTTGTGTGGATTTGGTGCGTTGCTTTGTGTGTGTTGAGTTGTGAGTGGGAAAGGGCTCTATATGAAGGGGAGAGACAGATAACAAGGGCTCTTCGCGCTGAGGGACTCTAAAAGAATTTTGCCTCTAAAAAATCGAATCGGAGATGATTTGGGCGGGATTTCGAAAATTCTTTTGCCACGTCATCGATCCGTGTGAATGTGTGTAATTGGATATAGTGCTCTTCTCTTTTGAGATATTTTGGGTTTTGGGCGTTGTGTTTTCTCTGTGTTTCTCAGAGGGAGGATCCTGGCCGTTGATGGGGAATGATTGAGGAAGTTTACGGACACGTGGAGGGATCTTGGGAGTTTGGGGTTTTTGGTAATTTAGCACACACGTGTAGTGGTTTAGGGGTGGAATGACGAAGTTAACCTTTTGTGTTATGACGGTTCTGTGAAGGGGCGGCGTGGGTATATTAAACAAATCTAGACAAATGGAATCATTGATGACGGATCGCGAGTGGGAGGGTGATTTGGTCAATTCACGAGATGAAAGAATCTCTTCTTTAGTTTCTTCTTGCAATTATTTTTAAGAAAAAAAGTCAAAAAAATATTTTTGTCTCATTTTCATTCGTGTAATTGGGAAAAAAAAACAAAAACAACGTTGAGAGGGATGTGTGAGCAATTATGTTATAAGAGATAGGATTACAATAATATATCCCGTGAAATTTTATTAAGTGAGGTTTAGGTGGGTATGATGTATACAGACCTTGTTACTACTGAGTGGAGTAGAAATATTGTTTCCGAGAGATCCTCGCTTCAAGTGCGTCAAACTTAAGTAAAAGAAGAAGAAAACGATGAAGAAGGTATAGTAGTTACATAAGAAAAGCAGTGTACATTCAACAATAAGATATTATAACCGAAACACAATAAATAACATATGACAATAAACACCAAAAGCAAGAACCACAAGTAGCATATCCTAAACTCTCGCTAGTAAGACAATATTCTATCCCTACTAATTTTTTACCCTAACACGACTTTCACTCCTTCCTATCTAAAATCATGTCCTCAATAATATGAAGTTGTGCCCATGTCTTGTCTAATAACCTCTCCCTAATACTTTTTTTTGCCTAAATCTACCCATTCACTCACCCCCCCCCCCCTACAACTAGTCTCTCGCAGCTCATCTTCACATGTCCAAACCATTTGAATCTCGTTTCCCTCATTTTCTCCCGAATAAGAGACAAATTAAAAATAAAAATATTCGAAATAAGGTTGGAATGCTTCCGTATTGGACAAAATGAGGAAAATGACGCTAAAATGATTCTGACATGTAAAGAGGAGATGCATATATGCCCAATGAGGAGTTGTGCGAGATTTGTTAATGATATGTCTGAAAAAATGTAGAAGTGGTCAAAAAATTACTTGGGAAAGTGATTAAACAAGATACCGCTCACTTGCATCTTACCAAGGAAACTTTTTTAATGTGGTAGGTTAGTAAGTAGGTAAGTGTGTCTATTTTTCTTATCAATATTAATAGTATTACTCTGCTACTATCTTACTCTTCGGTCTTATTATTGCTTTATTATTTTTTTATTTCAATTATCATATTATTTGTAAGGGATAAGGGACAGGTACCCCCTAAACTATGACCGAAATCTCAGAGACACACCTTAACTAAACTAAGGTCTTATTACCACTTATGAACTTACTTTTTTTTGTAATTTTGTACACCTTTTGTCTTACGTGGCACACTCCGTGACTCCACGCAATTGAGGCGCGTGAAAGATATTTGGATGTCACGTAAGTCAAAAAGGTGCACAAAATAAAAATAAAAATGGATTTAGGGGGGTAATAGGATCTTAGTTTAGTTAATGTATGTCTATGAGATTTTGGTCATAGTGTAGGGGGTTACTTGTACATTTTCCCTATTTGTACCTATTATTATTCTTTTTACTTTTTTATTACTTTTTTTTCAAACGTGATTGTTATACTTTTCCTAAGTTGAAAGTCTTTCAAAAACAAATAGATGATCATGGTATCAACGTCTATTTCAACGAAAATAGTTAAGTAAATTATATATTCATGGGATTTTTTTGACTTTTTAAAAATAAATAAATAAAAGAAATCAAATTTTGAGTAATTTAACCACTTATACTTAAGTTGTTAGTTATTGACATTCCTCACATGAGGTTATAATGGGTAAATACCCGTAAAATATTATTAATGCAATTTATCATAATTGAGTAATTTAAATGAAAAAATATACATTAAGGAGTCGTGTGGTTTGATGTATTATTTGTACGGGGATTGTAATATATGATTATTGTATGAAAATCATTATAAGAATAATTAATACAAGGATTGTTACATAATGAACAGATAATATGAGAACTGTTTTTAGTGATTACATATTGTAAGGATATTTTTTGTATTTACTATTTAGATACTTTTGTTGACATATTAATAATTTTCACTTTCTATTTGAACCGAATAATTTATCCTTTTTTATTTAACTTATGATTTTTTTTTTTCTAATATATTTTATCCATCTAGAAATAATTAGATAATATTCTCATCTCTAACAAAGATTTTTTTTTTTTTAAAAAAAAAAGAAGAAGAGGAAAAATCAATAAAAATAGACATAACAATAATATATTTAGTGAAATTTTACAAATGAAGTATGAGAGACTATAGATAAAACAAAATAATGTTACACAATGTTTTAATATGAATATTATAAAGAGTAATTTACATATGTATTGGTAAAATAAATGTCATTGTTATTTATATAAAAAGAGAAGTAAATATAATCTGAAAAATTAATTATTAAGAAATCAAGTCACTATTATGACTAATTGTTATATTGACTAGTTATAACCTAAAAGTGTATTTTTATATAATTAAAAAAGAACGAGGAGCATAATTACTTTAGTTTCAATTTTTTTTGATAATTTTTTATCCTTTTTAAAAAAAGAAAAGGAGAATAGAGAGAGAGAGAAAGATAAAAAAAAAGCTGGAGAGTCCAAGCTCATATTGGTCCCAAAGGAGACGACGACGAAACTGATACGGTCATACAGATCGGAAAATCCTAAATAGATAAGCAGAAAAGAGCGGTTCGGACGGAAAATCAGCAGAGGCGAAAATGGAAGAATCAACGGCGAACTTAGAGAGATCGGTAGCCGCGCCGATGATATTCATCATAGTCTTAGCTTTGCAGTTCCTTTCTCGCCTTTTCGAAATCAATAAAAAGGTTAGTTTCTCATCATTTCTGATGTTAATTTTCGGTTTACGTTAATTCCACAATGAATCTATATGAATTTCATAGATGTTTTAATCTTAATTTTGATTTGGTGAAATAGTTGCTTTTAAATCTCCATCGCTGTTTCAATGATTGATTAATTCAATGTGGAGGCTTGAGCCAATTCACTTTGTTCTATTCAATTATAGATATCTTAATGTGTTATTGAATACTTGCTTGGTTCGCCATTGATTTTGATTTTGTTTTATGATATGATATGTTAAATTTTTCAGAAAGGTTCTACAAGTTCAGAAGATATGCAGTTGAGCGCAGAAATCAAACAGCTGCTAAAGGAGGCAAGTGCCTTGTCACAGTAAGTGAGCTTCACAATTTGTTGACAATGATGCATGATGGTGTTTGGGCCAACTTGAGCTCACACCTCAATTAATCAACTAGGCACCTGCTATCTAGCACAATTAATCAACTAGGCATCACACAACTACATGGTAACTTTGTCTACCAAGGTTTAGACATATGAAAAAGTCGCCTAGTCGTTTTTGTCTTTGCTAGGATTTGAATCCTGAATTTGTACTGTCCGTCACAGTTTCAGTGACTATTAGGCCACAACATTGGGTGCTCACATGTAGTTTTGGTCATAACTATTATCTTTTCTTTGTACATCAAAGTATCCTAAACAAGATTTCGTTATGTTTCTTTGTTGTGATTTTTCAAAACTATCCCTGTTTGTAGAGTTACTTACTGTAGTTATACTTGATAGATAAGTACTTATTGATAAGTTAGTAACAGGTAATTAAAATAGGAAGTGGAGTCTTCAAGAGAATACACAATAATTTTCTCTTTTCATATAATAAATAAAACTGATCTTGTCATTAGGGAAGTTCTATGATATGGAAAAAGTGATTATGCCTTCACGTGTATTTCAGGCCTTCAACATTTGCACAAGCTGCAAAACTGAGGAGGTTAGCTACAGCCAAGGAGAAGGAACTCGCAAAAAGTATGGCTTATATCTATCTTCTTTAGCATAGTTCCTGCTGTATTCATAATCCATATCTAGAATCGACTAACACTATAGTTGAAGGCTTCATGGCTCATAGAACGATAGGTTATTTGTGAGCCCTGCTGTCATCTTCTCTTTTGAATCTCGACTCAAAATGATTTGAAGTTTGCAGCTTTAATGACTATTCAAATAGGAACATGGCTGTGCTACCATGGCTTGACATAGTAACTTTTGGAAGGAATATTGGACTTGTCTTCTGTCTTTTCTCCACTAACTTGCTGCCAGGGACAATTTCTTGACCCACTTAATAAAGTGGTTCTTCTTCCATGAATTATATGGCCAATTCAGTAGATTGTGCCCAGATTTATTCTGCCTCTAATATAGACAAGAGATACATTCATTATGCCCCATCCCACCAAATTACATTTATGATGGAAAGAATCACCTTGAGAGAGGTAATTATTTTTTATCAATAGCATTACTAAGCATAGAACAAGCATTCTGTGATGGAGTTCCAAAATGAATGTGAATTTCTCCAGTGTACTCAGATTACCATCACTAGAGAACCATGAGATGAATGAAGAAGTAGTTGGAAGCACATCAGGCTGTGCCAAACTGCCAATGTTATGGTGATCTTTTCAAATCGCCTTTAGTACTTTTGCTATTGAATGCCTGGATTGAGCTGAATGCAACAGTAAAACATTTTTTTGAGGCTTATTGTAAAGGAACAAGGTGCACATACTAACTCTTTCACCTGAACATGACTCCCTCTTAGTATTGCCCTGTCCTATCATATTCTAGCATATGAAGGAATTTAAGCTTGCATATAGATAGCAAATTAATTGGTATTTTGTGGAGATTTCAGTGACAAGGGATCTCGGTGGCTGTACTCTTTTCAAAGGACTAGTGTGTTTGGAGCTCGTGAATGTTGGAGCTCATGGACCAAATGCACATGCCTACGATGAGGAACTTAAACCGTCCAACCTTTAAAGTCGCCTCAACAGGAATTTTCTACAATATTCTGATAGTTGAAGTTTTCTTCCAGAAGCTGGACTAAATAAACCAAGTCTGTCTCCTCCCTATAGTTAGAGTTATGAGAAGTTGTGGTTAGTACTTGTCTTTTGCAAATTGCTGGTCGTTCAAGTAACCATATATGTTCAAGCAGAAACACATACAAACCACAGATTAATATGCTGACTCTTCCTTGTTAATAAGCATAAATTTTGTGGATACTTTGATCAAACATCAAGTTTAGTATGAACAGCTCCTGCAGAGAAGTAAATTCCTTGGATGACATTCTTGGAAAGGCATTGTGTTTTGGATTCTGAATTTTCTAGGAGAAAACTCTGTCAATTTGCGATCCTTCATATTGGAAGTTGTAAAACATAAGTTACAGTGCTACCTAAGGGATTGATCCAAAGGAAAGAAGAGAAAAATCCACAATTTATTACTGAAATTCTGAAAAATACACTTCTCTTATTTGAATTTTTTAAAAAGAAGACGCTATAGGGATGTCTTGTGTTGAACTTAAACAAGGAAGTGAATCAGAGATAGGAATGCTGAGATAGTAATATTAGTGGTCTTGAGATCTACAAGCAAGTAAATTTGGTAGTCAGGATGGGTAAATCATGGATTTACATCACTAAAGTAGGTTTGCCAAATTGAGGAAATTCATGTAACAGACTACCTTTCGAACTTGAAGGTGGCTTTCTAGGCTGGTAATGCGACTAGCTATGGTCCAAAGTATATCACCTCCCTATCTTGTGCTCTCCTTTATGTTGATATTTCTTTCTCGTCATTTTGTCTTATTTACTTGTAAGTTACAGTGTTACACATCAGTCTTTACAGCTTATACAAACTAGTTGATATTGAGACTTAGATATGTTTGTACGCTTAACGTACAAACTAGAGAATTTTTAGTGTTAGAAAACTTAACATATTGAATTGGAATGAAACGGGTCCGAATGAAGTGAAATTGGTAGTGAGGATAAATCATACTATCCTCAACCAGTTGGGGATTGAGGCATAGTACTTATTGTTGTTGGTGGTGTTCTCTTTATTGCATATGCTATTTGGATGAAATTTATCAATAAATTTTATTTATTAGTCCTCATTCTCTGATGCAGATCAAGAAATTCACAACAAAGAAGCGAAATTGTCACATGATTCATACACAAAAGGCCTAACTATTTTTCAGGTATGCATTGGATTTGTTTTGTGATTTTTACAAGCTTCCTTTAAGCTGTAAGATGCTTATTTACCCCCCTTAATCATACAGGTCTTGACATACCTGTTGTTGATTATCTGGTTTTGGCATATTCCTGTAGCTTCCATATCTAAGCAGCTCGTGCAGCCTTTTGGTAATACTTCTGATTCCTAGATTATTGAGCTGTAGCCATACCTACACGACATTTTGTGACCATTATGTATGCTTAAAATATTGTTTACCCATTTACCAATTTGCTTTGCTCGTCTTCCATTGTAATTTATGATTTATTGCTTTCACCGACTTTTAGGGAGATCCTTGTTCTTGTTTCCATAGATAGTTATCTTCCTGTGACATACTGATCTATTGTTCTTCCACTTCTGCAGGCAAGATGTTGTCTTGGCGAGCTGGAGGTCCTGCCAATGAAAATGTTATGGTAATGATTAGTCGCCATTGTTTCTCTACTGCCATTTATTCTTTTAGGGGAAATAGTGACTGAAAATAGAGCATTCCTGTAAGGGGGAGGGTAGATCTTGGGTTTGACACTCTGAAGGTAGAGCCAGCACTTGTGCAACATATCACATCAAAGCAGCAGCTCCTGCATTTTTCCTAAGACACCAAAGTTGCTCGTCTTTTGGTTGAATGGCATTTTAATAGTTTGTTTAACGCACTTGCAGGTGGGGATTATTCCGTGGTTGATACTGTCTACTAGAGTCGGCAAATCTATCAGCCGAAGAATATTCAAGTAGGAGGAGAAAGTAGAAG
>JAJOOR010002786.1:0-44287 GCA_036250505.1 Solanum acaule | reverse complement strand
CCATCATTTCGGTGACTACTTTCTTATATCTAATTTGTGTAGCACCGTGCCATCATTCTGGTGACTACTTTTTCATATTTAATTTGTGTAGCACCGTGCCATCATTCCAGTGACTACTTTTTCATATTTAATTTGTGTAGCACCATGCCATCCTTCCGGTGACTACCTTTTTTTGCATATCTTCTTTGTGTAGCACCGTGCATCTCTACAGACTACTTCTCATATTTAATTTGCATAGTATCGTAGATTTTTCGAACTACTTTCTCATATCTGAGTGGCATAGCACCGTGTGTCTTTTCGGTGACTCCTCAGATTTGATTTGCGTAGTTCCATTTGACTTTCCTATGACTCCTCAAATCTGATTTGCGTAGGGTTGTGCCATCATTCCGACCCTACGCATATAATTTCTCTTTTTCACTAGGTTTGTGCCATCATTCTGACCCTGCCCATATAATTTTATTTCTTAGATTGTGACTACTTTCAACCATCAAATCTAATACTCCGGCGTATGAGTATGTTTCGACCAGTTTTTCAATGACTTTCTTGTTTAATATCGACTCATATATTGACTCCAAAACGATCCATACACTTTATACTAGATTTTGAGCACTTTTCGGCTACCTCAGCATTGTGAAGAAGTTTATATGGAGCAACCACCTGGTTTTGTTGCTCGGGGGAGTTTAGTAGCCTTGTATGTTGATTGTGTTAGTCACTCTATGGTCTGAAACAACCTGTGCAAGCTTGGTTTGGGGAGTTCAACACTGTAATTTATCACTCAGTGTTTTATCGGCATTATGCATCAAATCCAGTATTTCATGAGAAGACTAAGCACATTGAGATTGACTGTCAATTTTGTGAAGTCGAATCATCAACTTGCAGATATCTCACCAAGCTTCTCATCGACTTTTGTATTAATTACATTTGTAACAAGCTAGATACATATGATTTGTATACACTAGCTTGAGGGGGAGTGTTAGAATAGTAATAGGTATATACAATCCTACTTTGAATAGTAATAGGAATAGAATATAGTGTCCTACTTATAAAAGGATTGTATTGTAGTGTCCTAGTTGGAAAAGGAGTCTATTGTAGTGTCTAGTCTCTCTGTAATAATGTAGATACAACAACAATTCAATAATATTGTTTTCCTATATTTCTCACAACTGTAATCTAGCATTTTTAAGTGACACCTACGGAAGTATACATTCTAACATTTTGAATTCCAAAGAAATGCAAACTAGTCTGGGAGGTCATAGACAGTAAACTAAAAAATGATTCCTATTAAGAGGTCAACAAGGCTAATCCAACTGCTTGTGATCACTGAATATGTATAATGACAGATGTGAATAACAAATGAACTTCATACCTCAAGCAGTGCATTGATATTCTCAAATTTTTGCTTGTGATCAGTGAGGTGTAGGCAACTTGATATCACACCAAGAGAGATTGCTGCTGACCATTGGCGATACTCATGTTCATGTTGGAACAACCAATCCAGCAAAAACTTTGAGGCGGTCGCTTTAACAGCATGCGCGGAAGCGGGCAACACCTAGAAGCAAGAAATAGTCAGAGACAGAAGGCCTATAATTTCCAAATACCAAGCAGCCTACAAAGTCATATGAATGTTAGTCCCTCGAGATGCTTTTTATGACAAATGGAATCCAAGTCAATCTTCCTACTCCATTACAGCACACTAAAAGCTGCTGAGAAAGATCTTATCTTTCAAGTAGAATTTTCCAGAAGCAAGGAAAGAAATCAATTACCGAACAAAGGGCTCCAACAGCTAATGCGATATTCTCAGCAGATCGAGGGAGAGATCTCTCTGCAATTGCTGTCATACTCTGCATGACAAAATGCAGACATGAAGTTTTGTGATGCTGAAAAATAGGCTCAAAAATCAGATAAAAAATCCATAAACAAAGTAGAGAGTACACAAAAACACCTTAAGAATTTCCATGGCAGCTTTAGGAGTTTTGTCCAAAACAGCAGTGTGCAACTTAGCATCAAGTAACAAGATACAGGCTCTCATCCACCTCCGCATGAAGGGCTTCCATGATTGCAAAGAAAGAATTGATATCAATATATTTCTTGACAGTTGAAGAGATGTTGCTATATCAACCAGTGAGGCTTCATATTTAGCTTGTACATCTTGCAAGTCCTGAGCATCAAACAATGCATGCACATGAAGATTCTTGGAGAACACAGAAAAGAGATTTGGTTGCAGTCCCATATTTTAGTTATCTTACCTCTGCTGCTCCTGGCTTCCTTGAATCTTTCTTTGTGAAGGAAAGGCAAAAAAGAGCTGCACCAGGTAATTCTTTTTCTCTTCTTTCTTTTCCTTGATTGCCACCGATAAGAAAGTATATAAATAAGGTGCAAAGAGTGAATAAAAGATGATTTTCATTCTACTATGACACAATTTATTACACAAACCAAGTCTTTAGGACAAAGGCCTAGACCCTTTTAAATGCTACATGTCAGACTTATTTGCATTTAGTCAAGGAGAAAAATGACCATTTCTATGCAATTAAAAACATCGCAAACAAAGAGTATGAGTTAAAGAAATATGCTAACCTAGGTGCTTGTGAGGGGGAAGGGCCTCACCAGTCACCAAGAAGCAAAAGCATATTTGATTGTTGGGAACTCAGATGACAAGTTTAGGAGCCAATCATCTTGAAAAATAGATAAACTGTATGCCGGTACCTGAAGCAAAGATAAGACGTGGAAAGACATCTAACAGCTTCTCAATTTTGTTTGCAGACACCCTTTTCTGCTTTACTAATCTTCGCCGGGTGCTGCGAAAAATTAAAAACAGTAGTTTGGCATCTTTGACCACAAAATTTGATCTAACACGCAGAAAATAACAGCATTGCGTCTCACATGTGCTCGAAAGTTATAAGTTTGACTTCAAACCCTTCCAGCGCAGTAAGCACTTCAGGGTCAGTCTCGGACACAAGATACTCCAAGTTTATGTCCTTAAAGTCTGGAATACTTCTTTCAAGATGTTCTACCTAAGGAAATGCAGATTTTGAAACAACAGCTGTGAGATAAGGAAGCAATCAAGTAGAAAACTCACCTGAACTGAGCAAAACGAGATACAACTTCCTGCAACTGATTGGGAATGTAACATGTTCACCATATTGATTTAAGACAGTATCCAGAGTGGTTTTAGGGAGTAACGGTCATTTGGCAATAAGCACTGGGCCATCTCCAATTAGATGTTTGATCAATTGTATTAAATCTAGATATAAATTGTATAATTTAAAACATGTGTTTGGTATAGATACGGAGGGTGTTGGATACATGAAATGCCCCACATTGAGTATAAAAAGGCATCCAAAATGGTTCGTATAGATTTTGGGTCAATTCACCCATTTCCTTATTCTACATTCACAATACAGGGAGCCCATAAATATTAAAGATTTGTCTATTAAAAAATTATAATAGGCAACAAGGGTAATTAGAAGATCTACCTCATAACTGGTTAATGCCACAAAGGCAGATGCCCGAGCTTTGGACCATAAGGAAGCTTGTCTACAGTCTTGGGAGGTTCCAATATTCCATAGTATCTTCAACACATCTACTGATGCTTCAGGGTATGCTTGAGCATCCATCGCACCCCAGTTCAAAAGAAGACAGAGGCTGACAATTGAGATAGAAGGAAAAACTTTTGAAATGTTTGTTCAGATTTGGCAAGAAATGTTAAGAGTATATGAGAACGTGCAATGCTCATGAGTAAAGTAAATGATGAAAAAAAGGAAGAGAGAAGGTAGAAAGAAATGAACAGAACTTTCAAGCATGCCCTTCAAATTATACACAAGAAAACTCAAGTTTGTTGGTGATAGTACAAGCAGTCATAGAGGAAACCCACAACGGAAAGTACAAGTCTGCATTGTAAAGATCAGAATCTTTTTATCCTTATCCACACACAAAAAAAACAGTCACAGAGAACTACTTTATAAGGTAATAGTATTAGTGTCCAGCATTAGGAAGACACTGGGAAATATTTAGAGGGACAGCAACATTACAGATTGTGTAGTCACAGAAAACTGAGAACAACTGTACAGAAAATACTTGAGTAGAATGTCTGTTTCTCGCGAGATATCGCAAAGCTTATTATCAGAGTAATCATTCTGAAGTTTGATCAGTGGAAAGGTTGGCACAGACAATCAGATATTGGTTAATCACTTTTTCATGGTTTATTAAATGTGTGATAACCTTTACTTACCTGTGAGCAACCATGGCGTTCGCTGAGTAGTTTAGCACATTCTTTGCAATCACATCCCAGGCAGAATAAAAATCTGAAATAAGTGCATGACAAAATTGGTGCCAAAGGGAAAATTTGAAAAGGAAATTGCATGTTAAATTAAAAAAGAGTCGAAAAGCATGCTAATTTTTTAAGTTGCGGGGAGGTAGAGAATCAATCAATACCTCTTGACCACATCGAAGTGTTTTTTCTTTCACTTTAAGAAAGCAAAGAAGTGACAAAAAGAAACAGAAGAACACAAGTTATCCACAATCTTGGAAAGGTTTCCTATCTTTTCCTGCAGATAAACTAGATGTATTACCACAATCTTGGAAAGGTTTTTCCTGACCAAAAAAACAGTCTTGGAGAATTTTCTGTGTTCTTAGCAGCTCTAATATTTTTTCATGGGAAGTACATTTTCCAAATGCATTAGAGAGAAAAAAACAATCTTTTTCAGTTCTAGCCGTGTCTTGGGTGGGACTGAGTCAGGTTATGTCAAATTACCAACATCTCATACGAATTTGACATTTGAAGATTTAGCGATAGTGTAGGTTTACCAATGGCATCTGCTTCACAGAGATGGCCAAGGCTTTGAAGACCCAGAGACTGCATTAAAGGATCTTGATTCTCCATGCAAGCCTGTTAATTGAAATAATATAATTAAGGAGCTTGGAATTACGTGTACTAAAGAAACTAACTAGTAGAACATACCGCAATGGATAAAATAAGGTCCACTCCATGATCAGGATTTCTTCTGCAGATATCACACATGGAAACAGCCATACTAATGCAAATATCTCGCTGAGACGCAAACCGAGTAAATCTATTTGCAAGTAGTACTCCCTAGTTTTCACCAGAAAAAGGAAAACAATGACTATTTGTGCCACATATTAAGGGTAATCTGACCTACTGACATGAAAACTTTAAAAATTACCATCAAGCAATAACATGTCAAATCAGAACTACCTAACAAATTTATCCATCATCTTCAGGCTGGATCAAGTTTTTTATGATATAGTTCCTTTTTTTTATCATGTATCAAGTTTTTATAAGATAGTTCATGGATCATCAATTCAATCATCTAAGAAAACTTGCCCGATATATATTCATTCCACTTGATAATTTTGTGGATCCATACCATAGTAACTGCTAAACTATTTCCTTTATAAGATTGGGACTATACCAGTTCTGGACTTCTAGTCATGTTGTCTAAAATTTGATAAACAAAAGATGTGAACAAACCGATAGAATCTCTCCCATTCCAAAAAAAATAAAAATAGAATCCCTCAGTCTAGTGAAGGATTAATGCAATGGGAGAAAAAGTTTGTCGTGTTTATTGCATATAATAAGTTCACTACAAGCATCAGTAAAGGGAGTCACAAAACAATGATAGATATGATAATAATTTTAAGGTTGATAATCTTGCCTGCAAGGTCCCAAAGACACGGTCGTTGAATTCCCAGGTTTTGCAAAGTAAGCGAATCGCAGTGGCAAATAGAACACTATAAGACAAATAACATACATCAAGAGAATTAATAGATAAATGTAAGAACAACATATCCACATATATTTTCAGTAGAATGATATTATCATAAACCTTAGATCATTAACAAGTGCAAATATACTACAATTAGAGAGATCATTGACCAGCTCTCATAATAGAAGGCTATCAATGGCGATTAAACTTTCCATCAGGAGAAGGGCGGTATGTATGCATGTTCAGATATAACCTATCTCTACCATGCTATAATGTATTCAACTTACTTAAAAATAAACGACAAGTAAAAAAAGTTTAAGTAGCAGAATTCAAGATGGTGCAGCATGCTGTTTACCCTACTTATCAACAAACACAAGAAAAAGATAAAATAACCATAGGCCAGATGACAGATTTCCTAACCAATGATTTATTGCCCTAAGAACAAACAATGCACAACACAGTGATAATTGACCAAAACTCTTAGACCAATCAAAATTCAGATATTCTCAAGCAAAAATCAAGTTGCCAGTCTTCGACATGATCTGTTTGACATAATGATGTGCAATTTTACAACATTTTTCAAGAGAAGGAAAATTTATAGGCTGAAAGGAAATGATCAAATAATGCAATACATCATCCATAGGCAATAAGATATATCCACCTGCAAAACAAACAACAGATATCAAAAGAGAGTATAGTTAGCATACGGTTTCTTATCATTCTGAAGCATAGGCAACAGTGTCTGAATAATGAGAGGTATGATTGCAGGATGGGAAGCAAGTGATGGCAGCAGTTCCAGAAGTTTTAGCTGCACATTTTTGAAACAGAACAGTGACTATGAGTCCACAGAAATTAACCCTAACAAAAAATGTTCATAGTTCCACTTGAAGAATCCAAGAAATGAGAAGTCATCCACTAGAAAATAGAGTAAATACAGACGCTATAATAAACATGGCTAATAGATCTTTACGTAACAAACTAAAATTTACCAAAACTCTATGAGAGTCAACACTTGTGTTCGTGGAAAATATATGATTGTAGAATTGAATGACTAGTAACAAAGGGACACCAAGTTTAGGATCCGCTCTGCTACTATTAGCCAAGATATCAACAGAAGAGCTCCCATCTGTTTGATGCATGACGAGGACACAGGCAATCGCACTGAGTATCATGGGCATATCTGCAAGAACAAAGTATAGAACAGATATTGTAAAACTTTAACAACAAAAAAATTGCAAGGGGAACCTGAACTCAACAGGACTAGCTTATGAGGACTTAACTGATCAGAAATATATTCTGAGACTGAGAGATGGATGAGGACTTCCTTCTTGCAATAATACGATGCAAGTGGTCGGTAACCAAGGAGCTCCAAGTTTTTGATACATACTGCTTGTCTCTAATAGAAGTGACATGACTAGGCTCATACTTCAGATAAAAAGAACCAGACAATGGAGACAGTTCCTGAAAAAAGCCACCCGTTATAGGGTAAGTACGAAATGAACATCCAATAGGAGCAAAATTAGCAAAAAAAAAGAACATGTAAATAATGCTTAAATTGCCCATTGGTCCTTGAAATCATTGAGTCAAATGCCCCGCCTAGAATAAGAACAAGAATCTAGCAAAGATTGAATGATCCACCGAACACTACCATTGCTACTCTGAGAATGCTATTGAACAGATGGATGGAATATGGTTCAACTTCTTGCAATTCAAGTGTGAAATTAGATCAAATCTTTTTTTCTTCTTCTTTTCTTTGTGTCTGTGTGTGTGATTTTTTTTATTTTTTATTTTTTATTTTTGGGGGAAGGGACTTGTGCAGAAGATGTTACAGGAAGTCTTGTAGGATGATCTAGTAAACATTGAAAAGAAACACATATGTTAATGTCCATTTCACTTGAAGAGTGTAGGTGTCTTAACTAATATCATTTACGCACTTCCACAACGACGTATAATTTTGAGGTCCGAGACAATGAAATAAACCTGAAGCCATATATGCTGCAAGAGTCTGAAGACTATGTATTTAGGTGTACTAATGGACGGAAATTTCATTCCTTTTGGCTGTCCAGTCTTTTGTGCAATAAGTAGCTTACTCGAAAGCTTTCCCAAAATGTGAAGCAAATCGGTTGCTACTTGTTTTACTGATTTAGATGGAGAAGAAAGAAGGCTGATAGCAGGGAAGATGAATAAGAGCTCTTCATTCAAATCATATGCATCTCTAAAGACATCATTCTCTGCAAAAGTAGTTTAACAATTTTATTTAGCTACTGACGAAAAATAAGCAACAGAGACAGTTATTTATCCAGTAAAGCGTATAGATATCCTCAAAAGAAAATGTGTTACATTAATTCACTATTTTACTTTAGAAACATTTTAAGAATCTTCAAAGATCTACTTGATAGTGCAGACTGAGGTGATATCTTCCAGGCAAATAGCATAAGAAATAGCACCATAGTACTCAAATGCAAACAACGGGAGGCAACTGTACACTGGTATGTGCCTTTGGTACTAAATACATTTTTGTTCTCATTAAATATATGTAATGCATCAAAATTATTAACCTTTTTCCAGAAAATCAACAAAATTAGTAACCATACCATTCTCATTTTTCCACTTCAACAGAAATAGAATAAGTTTCACCTCCAAGAATTGTTCATGTTCAAGTTCAGACTGCATAAGCACCATAAATAAGGACAGCATAATTGTTGATAACTCAGGTATATAGCTCAAACCAAGATCTTTTTGCACAATCAATATGCGCCTTGATACTTCTAAAATGTTCTCAATTGAACTCGTGTGCTTTGGATTTGTACATAAGGAGAACATAACATCCAGTAGCTCCACACCACATAACTGAACTTCATGAAGCAGCTGCTAGCATTGATGATGCCACTTGCAATTAGTAAGTCTAGAGCACAATATAAATCTTAAAATGTAACAAAAAGTAACTTTAATCCAAAAATACAATAGAATTCAAAAAGCGGGAGAAAAAGGAAAGGCCAGTTTGAATACCGATCCCATTTCCACCAATTGTTGCAGGACCACCACATATGCATCTACAATGCATTCAAGGCAGTGCGAAATATTAGTAAAATCCTGCACATTAACCACAGAGCTTAAGATGGCGAAACATCTATCAGAAAGCAGGCATCTAACGGACCAACAGACGCCACAGCAAGAATAAAGAAAAACATATTTTGCATAATACATAGTACACTTCTGCATTATCGCAGGGAAAGAACTTCAAACGCCCAATGAGGAGCTTAATAACAGGAATGGCCTCTAAAGGAATCGAACAACAAAGTCCAGCTAATGATGATACCAAACTTCTTATAAATGAAGAAACTGGAACAGATGAGGGCATCCTAACAATTGAATAATTCAAGAAAGGTACCAAAAAATCACAAACTTCCACCATTCCCAAATTCTTGCTCTGCATTATGAAAATAAGCACTTGTTGCACTAGCTCTGTTTGAACCTCCACTCGGCAAGAAAGCACCTGTCCAGCCATCAACCGATTCACATCAGAACCATTACCAAAATTAATTAATAGAGACTTTAAAGCAAAAAACTCATCAGACACTAATTGCTCATAAACTGCCAGAATGAGCACGTGACTGTTCACGACTATCTGCAAATATGTTTGTTTCTTGCAGAACCCGAGCACCACATAACCAAACTAATATCTATCCCACTTCACAATCCAAGTGCTTTTGTTGTGTACAATGTTATTTCCCTACCTGATCAAGTCCAATAAATCTTTCAAAAATAGCACAATCAAAATTCATTCTAATAACAAACTTAGCCCTGTCAGTAATATTGACATAGAAATAGTTCGATTTATCACAATTCTAACAACAAGTACACTCAAACTTAAAACTGCGAAAGTACACATTGGGATAACTAAGCATAACGTTGTAATTACCTTGACAAATGGATGAGTCTCTGAAGATAGAGACCGCAATGAATTCTTCTGGAAACCCAAACGAACAAGAAAACCTATTCCTTTGACAAATAGACTGACAAAACGTGAATCGGATGCTTCGAGGGCAGACTGGAGCTCGAGTAACCCGCGAGATAGGTCCAATTTGGAGTCTCTGACGAGGCGGCATAGCTCTCGAACCGATTGATCAAGTACAGAAGCGGAGGTGGAATGAAGGCACTGAGTGATGGCGTCAGTTCCAGGGACGGAGTCAGGGTTCAAGTAGGGCGGAGCCGATCGAAGCTTGTCGAAGATCGAGATGACTGCAAATTTCTGCAGCGACGGTTGAGGGATTCGAATTTTCTCCAGCAGCTGAGAGTAAGAGTCCATTAGGGGCCAAATAAAGTACTTTGAGGAGAAACAAGTGTGGCGGGCAAGTAGAGTATCAGGGGCCAAAAGAACTGATATATGAAATTTATATGCAAAAATAACACAAATGTTTATATGTTTATCGACTGTTTGTATAAGTTTTTGTTTTTCTTTAACGTGCTTACCAAAAATCCGTTTAAAAAAAAAGGTTTCATTTTCCCTTTCTATTAGGGAGAAATAGGGTGTATCAAATTGAATCAAATCGCAAATTGAGTCAAATTAAAAAAAAATATATTGACTAGTGGTTGGTTTGACTTGGTTTGGTATTGAAAAAAAAACCCCGACTATATTTGGGTTGGTTTGGTTTTAACTAAAAAAACCAACTCGAGACCAAATCAACCCGACATTATATATATAATTTTAAAATTTTATTTTATACATAAAATATTTACTTTGATATAATTTTTAAATATTTCTTATACTTTTTCATAGTTTTTATCTTTTAATATATTATTTCAAGTTTGAAACTTAAAATTCTGAATGATTCAATAAAGATTATAGTCCACAGATGTTGTTAATTATAATAAAGCTTAAATCAAAATCAAATTAATACTAATGCAAGAAGAAAATCAATTCAACACTAAGAATGACAATAATATTAAATATTTGTTATTTGGTTTTACATTGGTTTAAGACAATTCAAATACATAATCTAATTTTAATTTCCTTTAATATTTAGTCATGTAACTAATACTTATTAAACTTATCTTAGCATGATTTAGTACTTTTAAATTATGATCATTTTCATTATGACTTGTTAATTTGCAATATTTGTTTTACGCGATTTCGTTATTATTATTTTTTTGTTGGATATTTTAGTGTCATTACTCATATCATATTTTAAATATGTTATTTTCTTAAGAAATACCTTAGATAGTTGTATTTTGGTAGGACTAAAAAATATTTAAAGTACAAGTAAATTATATGTTTGTATGAATACTTTATTGGAAAAACTCGAAAATTCGAAAAACCCGAGTTTTATTGATTTGATTTAGTTTATAAATTTAAAAATCTGACACAAATAATTTGATTTGATATTTAAAAACCCGAACCAACCCGATCATGTACACTCTAAGGAAAGTATTAATTTCGTTTCCAAAGTATTAAGAACTTAAATTTAGCTGCACTTTACAGGAGTATAGACCTTTTAATAATTGAAAAGGCTCCTAAATTTTCGCAAAATAATTTAGACTTGAAAAGGCTCCTAAATTTTCGCAAAATAATTTAAAGGTATAAGATACATTTAGTCAATCAAGTAAACAGGTGTTAATAATTTAAAAATAAAACTAATAATTTAGATTATAGGTATTTGACTATTTTCTATACTCTCTTTTCTAATAACTCTTTAATTTCATTTATTTTTTTTCAGACCACAATGTTAATGGATTGATATATTTGAGATATCTTCAATTTTAGACCACTGAACATTCAAAATTTTATTTACTTTCTTAAATATGACGAACTAATAATCAAGAACAGCCAAAGCGACGCAGCAGTAAGAAAAACCAAAGTACACATCACATTGCATTGCATTACTCATATAAAAGCACAAAACACCAAAAAGCTTAAAGAGAGCAAAATTAAGCAGCAAAAATTAAAATGCACATTAATTATAGCATACATTTTTTATTTCCAACTTAATAACATAATTAAATTAAATTAACTAGTCTTGGTTCCTTCTTTCCCTTCCTGTGCTTTGCTCTGGATTGTTTGTCCAGCATCCTTTGTCTTTTTCCCCAAGTGCGCTGCAGCATCTGCCACGCGCCTCTTTGCCGCTTCCATACTCTCCGGGACCATTGATTTACCTATAAATTCAACACATCAAAAACAATATATTGAAGGGTAGAGTGTAGACAGATCTTATGGCTATTGATAGACAAGCTATTTTCATTGGTTTGAGATTATTTTTTTTACAAATCTACCTTTTTTAAGTTTAATACATGAAAAAGAAAATTACAAATCCACCCCTTTTTAAGCTTAATACATATAAAATTACACATTTACCCTTGACATGACTAAAGTAACTTTGCCACATATATTTTCGTCGCAAGAACTTTGTCAAGCATAATTTCAGAACCTTGTTCTAAAAAAAAATTAAAATGAATACCAATCAAATAAAATAAAATACCTGATCTTTTAAACTTTTAAGTATTTTTACCTTGTCTGAAATAATTGAGGATCCAAGAGAAAGATGAAAGGCCAGTAATGCCAAAAGCACCAGAAGTCAAAAAGCCAGCAACAGCAAGCCCAAGAGTAAGAGTAGCAGGTACAAGAACTGGGCTAAAGAGTAGAAACACTGGAGCTGCAACAGCAAGCCCAATTAAAGTGCCAACAAGAGTAATGCCAGCAAGGCAAAGAAGTGTCCCACCAACAGGTAGAAGAGTTACAATAGCAAGGATTTGTGAAGCTGAAGGACCTTTTTGACTTTTCATTCCACCAACATCATGATGAAGGTGCTGCTGGTGTGGCTGAACATGAAGTTGATGTTGTGGGTGAGTTTGATGTTGGCCGTGTGCGTGGCGGTCACCCATCGTCGTGAAATTAAAATAGAGAAAAAGTGAATTGAAAATTGAAATTTTTTCAGTGTTGAGACGAGAGGAAATGGGGTTGGTGTTAGTTGTTTTAAAGGGGGGAAAGGAGTGCAACGTGTTGGAATGCATGTGAATTAAGAGTGCATGAGGAACAAGTTGCATTGCAAGGAAGAAAGTTTGTGTCTTTTACTTCTAGCTTTGTTATGTTCGGATTGTGAATTGTAACGCCTTCGTATGGGCCTGCCTAAACTAGCTACCTTATTTTGTTTGATTGACACCTCAAAAAATTTAACAACTACAAAAAAACAACCTTTTTTTTTCTTTTTATTGAATATAAGATATGTAACTTTCGACTTTAATTACTAAAATTAAATAATTAATAGTATCATTTTTAGGATGCTTTGGCGTGAAGAAAAATATTTTTTCATTTGATTAATCAAGATTTTGAAAGTATTTTTTGTCGTTTCTTAAAAAAATGAAAAAAATAACTTTCTCAACAAAAGTAGGAAAAACAATAAGGGGTCGTTTGGTAGGCCGCATTAGAAGAAATAATCCATGTATTATGTAAGGTATTATTTAGTACTATGTTTGATAGGTATTTGAGTCTATGTATAACTAATTCATGGATTAGTTATACCTCCTACATGATATTATAGGATGTATTACTAATACCTTTCATTTGAAGGTATTAGTAATACATAGGATATAATATCATGGGATGAGTCTATGTAAATACAAAAATATCCCTCAAATCATTTTAATTATTTTGTTTATTTTCTTGATTTTATGATTTATATTTGTACTAGTAAATTTATTTAAATAAATTAGCTTCCAAATTTGAAATGTGAGTTGTTTATTCGTATATGACATTTGTGATCTTAATTGAATGTATTATATATATATATATATATATATATATATAGGGAAAAAGGACAAATATACTCCCGAACTATCGTAAATGGTATGCAAATACCCTCCGTTAGACTTTTGGGACATTGGTGTCCTTGCAGTCCAAAAACTAGAGCATATATGCCCTTCACTCTAACGGAAGACTAAATAGGGACACGTGGTGCAATCTTATCGTCGATAAATGGATAAGATTATGACACGTGTATGTCCGTTAGTATAAAGGGTTATATATGCTCTAGTTTTTTAACGGCAAGGGTATCAATGTCCCAAAAGTATGACAGGGTATTTGCATACCATTTACGATAGTTCGGGGTATATTTGTCCCTTTTCCCATATATATATATAATTACAACTTACAATTTTTATGTGTAAATGTAGATGGTTTATTCATTTTTACCATTGTTGACCGTCTTTTCGATTTTAAAAGTAGATGATTTATTTTTTTAACATTTAAAAATGACATTTTGTGAGTGATCAATTTATTAAAATGACAATTATTTATCCTCAAATAATTCAAGTGAAAAAATAGCAAACACGACAATAAAATTGTTCTTCTCATAACTAGTTAGAAAAGCCATAAAAAATAATACTGTCCGACAATTATCTACCTTGACCCAATTACATAATAATTCAAGGGTATAATTGGAAAGAAGTTTTTTATAGAGTTTTAATTCAAACACAAGATGAAGTGGGAAACAATGAACCAAACACTTGATAAAAATAAACTTTGCATTATTAATCCCTGCGTTATTATTTTTTGTCCCAAACAAACCCTAAGTGATCTATGAGTGACATTCACATTGATTGTGTCTTCCTACTCCTATGCATTCCACATAGTCCCCAATTCCGCCACACCACACCCCTATTGTTCAACCCCAACCTCTTATAGTATTTGTTTAGATAGTATATAAATAATATTAGATTATTATTTTTTTGCATATATTTATAGTGAATACAAAAAATAATAATAAGAAATTCATTTATTTTCCTAAAAGAATATTTTTAAAAGAAAAGTTGTAAGCTTTTCTTAGTGATCAGGTCCATTTGGCGTATAGAATGTAAGGGCATTATAGTGTATGGAGCCCAATATGGCTTTTGGGGCTTTGACCCTGATGTTTGAAATCAAGGAAAAATCCCAAGTACTGAGGCCCAATGTTCATGTCATAATAAGCAAATTTCCAGTGGGAAAAGGAGTGTAATTTCATACACTGAAATTACTTGTTACTAATTACAAGTACCTGGGTGATAATAAATCTAAAAAGGAGGTAAGTAACTTGTTATAACGTATTAAACTGGGAAATTTTTCAAAATGTCAATATTTTAGTTTGTTATGTATTTGATTTATGTTTTTTTATTTGATTTAATTAAAAGAATACACTTATTTAATAACAAAAATGAGAAATTTAGGGGAGAGAATATTTTTTTAAAAAGAACATATCACTTAAAATTCTCATAAGTTGCAAATTTAAAAATAAACGCATAGCACCCATCCTTCTTCTTCATCAAATTCTCCAATATCAATTATTAAATTTTCATTGATACTACTCAATTTCTGTTGAAGTGAATTCAATTAAATTCTATTTTTCTGTTTGGGAAGAAAATTTTGAAATACAAATCAATTTAGTATATAACTTTTGTTTGAATCAAAAGTTAAAAATAAAAGTGAATAATTAATTTGATGAACAATAATTAAGAAACGACTTTAGAATACAATTTTTGAAATACAAAATCTAGTTTAGATTACAATTTTTTTATGTTTAATCAAAAGTTAAAATGAAACTATATGAGTACAAATAATTGATATACAACATACAAAATACATTTATTTTGAATACAAATATAGTTGATAATTGAACTTGAACATAGCATACAAAATGAATGATTTGAATGCACATGAATACAATATAATATGTTAAATAAATACAATATTACTGAAAAATACAATTAAAATATAAAGAATACAACATACATATTAGTATGAATACAAATTTAAGTAAGAATATATATCATTTAATTCGCTTATCATTTTCATTCAAACGAATGCAATGTTCTGAAAATATAATTAGCATATGAAAAATACAACTGACAATACTAATATGAACACAAACGAAATAGTAGTGAGGTTAATAGAAATACATACCCAAAAGAAAATTTACTAAATAGACAATTTTATATTGAAACATAAAAATACATAAAGACTCAAAATATACAAATCAAAACTAAAAAATACTGATATGAACTTAATAAATACAACCCAATAAGAATTTATCCGATCAAATGATAATCTGATGCATATATACTAATATGAACTTAATAAATACAAACCCAATAAGAAGTTATCCGATCAAATGATAATTTGATGCATATCTTTTGTATAATTCTTTTCCATTTTGAAAAAAAAAAGAAGAAGAAGAAAGAATCTGGACGGAGAGAGGGGAGTAAAAATAATGAATAGAGAGAAAGTGAGGTTGAAGGAGAGTGAAAATTGTGGTTGAAGGGGAGTGAAAATAGGATTTATTTTAGGAGGATAATTATAATCATATAATATGAGAGAGATAAAAGTTAGATTGAAAAAATATGAGAGAGATTATGATGGATACACTTTATTTGCTAAAATATTGACTTATTGACATTTTAAATAATTATTTTAAAGTGTAGATTTTTTTAATAATTATGTTAGGAATTTTGACTAGTTAGCTAATTTTCCCTAAACTATATTTATAATGTAAAACAATATTATTATAGGATAGCCCTCGTAAGATATGAAACCTAATATATAGTAGTATAATTTTTTGATGAAGAAGTGCCGGTCGACATGTGATGCCCGTATAAAATTACACTTCATCCATTATCACTAAACTCTACACTTATATACTATGGCTATAGTTATGCCAGTATTTAATTAAATTTTTTATTACATTACAGATCAAGAAAGGGAAAGAAAGAAGAAAATAACGTAAATTGAACCCACACATATATCAGTGTCACTAAACTGTAACCCGTAGTGTAGCCATTTTAATTTGTGTACTGTTTGTTTATTTGTTCACTAGTTAAGGAAAGAAGTTCCACTAAGATAAAAAGGCAAAAAACACGGAAGGGAAATAGAGAAAGGAGAAGTGACAGTGAAAGGGGCTGAAAGTTACAGATATATTTTTTTCATTTTTTACGGAACATAAGTTTATATTATTATATTTATATCATATAAGTTATGTTTCACTATAAAAAAAAAAATTTATCGACAAAAATTATAGAGTATCTATAGGGCCTTTAACTTGTCAAATCAATCAAATCAAAATATGAACATCATAGCTGGGGCTGCAGTTTTTTACTGGATCATTTTAAATCCAAGTCTTGTTTGGGCCCAATAAGGTGGAAAACTTTAATTTCCTAATTTGTTAAGAGTCCATTGACCAAAGTCAAACTGCGCATGCCTGGTCTGTAGAGGGGATTTTACCCAATTGACATGAAAGAAGTATAGAACTCCAGAAACTTTCATTTTCTACCTTATAAAGAAAAAGCACTCGCCCGCAAGCGCATGGATGAGCGATTGGGAGGTAGGTCTCGATCTCATTTAGGAAATCTGAGATTGAATTCAGCTTGCTTAATGCGATTTACATCTTTTGTATGACTTACAAACTATTACAGTAATAGGACCTAGATGTCAAAGATAACCTAAATATTTAAATCTTAATTAACAAAGTTATTCGATGAAGTAAGTCAAAATATACACAAAGGTTATTCCATATGTTATAAATATTTCATAAAATTAATTAAGAAAATAAGGGCAAATTTTTTCCTGACACCAAAAAAATAGCAGTTGTAGGGCCTAGAAGGTAAAAGGTCACCTGAAATGGAGAAGGGGATCTTTGGACGGTCAGTAGGGGACTATCTTAAACAGGAGGAAATGAACGAAGGATGTGATGGATTCTTCAATTTGGAAAAGGTTGAAAATCTTTCATTTTCTTTTTGTGGTTAAACTATCTCTGTACGTGTAGGCTGCATAATCGTAAAGGAAGGGGCCTAACTTAACTTTTTAGTTTTTATATTACGTGCGCATGCGCCTCAATTTCCCTTGTGCATGACACATCGCATATTTTTATAAAATATTTAGTCTAGTCTTAATGAAATTTTTACGAGAAAATAATCAAAATGGTCTTTCATGTATAAGAGTTGGATTATATTGGTCCTTAATTTATACCATTTGATTGAAATAGTCATTTATGTATGTAAAATGGGTATCATTTTGGTCCTGAACCCTAAATTTAACTATCCTCTGTTAAAAACTAACGGTCCATACCAACACTCATCTCTCTCATCTCCTTGCCCGCTCCTCTCTTGTTCTTCAGAGCATGTTCTTCCTCAATAAGAGGATCCTAGGCCACTTCATATATGATATATTGATGCCTATTCAAGCTCTCACGCATAACTTTTGCTGCCTAGTTTTTTCTTCTTCTTCATTTAAGTACTAATTTCTAGCATTTGAACTAACTGAAAATACACCACACTCAGTGAAGGGGCATAAAAACCTCACCTATTGATTTCATCTTTTGTTAAATGAACCAATTAGCTAATCCTATTCATAAATCATTCAATTCACCCAAAAAAATTATAAATTGATAGTAATAAAATAATAGAGAATTTTTTTTGTGGGTATATTATCTATAAGCATGGATATGCTAACTGCTCTGTAACATTATATTTCAAGTTTTATTCTGTGTATCGTCCTCGAAGGGATAACACTTTTTATATTATTATTTTTTGAGTTTAAACAAAGTATTGTCATTCATATCATTAACAGAAAATGGAACAAACTGCTCAAATAATTAAGTACCATTGAATTTTTCTAAAAGAAGAGGAATAGTTGACAGTGAAAAAGTAGCAAAAAAACTAATAGGAATGTAAAATTTATCTATATTAGGGATTAATGAACAGAAAATATAAGGAAGTTCAAAAATGAAAAGAGATGATTTAATGAAAATAAAACTAATTTAGGAAGATGATTCAGTTAAAGAGAGAAACAGAAAGGGAGGCAAAGCATTCTAGGAGAGGAGAGAGATGAGTTTGGAAAGGGGACGTTAGTTTTTAACAGAGGATAGTCAAATTTAGGGTTCAGGATCAAAATGATACCCAATTTACATATATTAAGGACTATTTTAATCAAGTGGTATATATCAAGGACCAACATAATCCAACCTCTATACATGAAGGACCATTTTGATCATTTTCTCAAATTTTTACAGTCACATAAAATTTTATCATTCATTTTGGACTATAAAATTTAAAAACCTTCCTTTTTTTCTTAAATTTCGTGCTGAATCAAACTACCTCACATAAAATTGTAAGCTGCTAACTGTATATTGTTTCTACTACGATGACTTTGTGTTTGTATTTGATTTTCAACAAACTACACAATATCCCAAATCTCCTTAATTTCTACACCGTTAATTTATCCAATCTGAAAGACATAAACTTCGACGAGACGGCACTACAGATTAAAGAGCATTACCCCCTCGTTTATTTTTTATTTATCCAGTATCTCATAAAATAAATTTTTAATTTTATTTGTTATTTTTTAATATGTCAAGAAACTCAATACAATAATATTTTTCTTGTTATACCTTGAACATTAGTTGATATGAATAGTATGATAAATAATTATATTAATTATTATTTTTTAAAGAACGTATGAAATTCAAAGTGAACAAATAATGTATAGTAAATTTTAAAAAATCATTTATTTCAAGGGACGAAAAATGAAGGGGGGACAAGAATTAGAATTGTCGGAAGCTGCTAGAAATAGATGTGTGGGTTCACATAATTATGGGTTCATCTCACATGGAAGAACAATATTTTCCGGACCCTATAAAAGTAGGCAACTGTAATATCTAGACCAAGACAGTGCCATATTGTACAATATAATACTATATTACTACTATTTAATTCAAGATGCCAAAATGTTACCATCCACATATTAGTATGATAAAAATCCACATCATACTATATAGTCAGAATTTTTTTTTGAAGTCTTTTAAATATATTATTATATGACATAGCGTTCTCGATAGAAACAAGAAGAGGAATGAAGTAAAGATGAGGTTTGCTCTTATATTGAAATAGCTATTATTTAATCATAAAATTTCTGCTTACCTATCGAATACTAAAAAATAAAGTAAAAGTTTCACTTATTTTCTTTGCTCCGTAGCAAATACATCTCAAGTCATTGCTGCAAGAGGGTTGATTATTTAATTAAGTTATGAGTAATACAATAAAATAAAAAAAGAGGAGGACAGATGTTTAAAAGAAGAAACAAAATTGCTTTTGGGATGATTTATTAGTGTACAAGATTCTGACGGCTAGTCTTGAACTTTACTAGCAATGGGCCACTACTGCACTTCTCTGTGGAAGATAACTAGGACGTCCTCTCTATAGTTAAAGTAAACGCAATCATAAACTTCTTCTTTTTTCTTTTATGTTTTTGTATTTTTATATTTGATATTCGTATTGAAATCTGATTAAATTTAAAGTCATGATAAAATATTTCAGTTAAGAATCCGAAATTCTAACGAAGAATGAATAAATCTTAATGTTTCACTATAATCCTTATTGATAATCCTAATATCCATCTCTATCTTTTTTATTTTTTTTTAAAAAGAAGAAGCTATATATCTCTATTAGGACAAGTGAAAAAATAATACGTATGTCATTGTATGTAACTTTATTTACTATTAATGCAAAGACGTTTTACACTATCAATTTAATTTAACCAATTATAACAAGTTAATTAGTACCTCTTTTTTCTCTCTTCAAAATCATCATATTTAAACTTGTCTTGACACCTCATGTGTTATGGTATGTCAACTTAATCTAATGATATATGAAATATTTGAAAAATTGATTGGCACATATAAACTTAGAATTAACATGAATAACCAAATCACATCCATATACATATAATTCAGTTTTTGTACAATACAGATGCACTTAATCGCCCATTCAAAAGGGAGCAATTAATAAAAATGATCAACAAGTAACTAAATATACCAATAGCTATATGTATATATAGCATCACACAAATTAAACAAGTAGCTAGATAATTAAATATGATAATTGGGACATGAATTACACATGCTACTGTATATCATCATCTGCTTCAGGGTTATTGTTCCATGTAGTATTAGGAGAATTATTATAAAATCCATAATTAGTTTGATGATGATCACTTCTGTCATAATTAAAATTATTATTACTTTGTTGATTACTAGCATATCTCATCAAATCAGCATTGGTAGCATCAAGTTCTTTCTGAAGGCGTATAACTTGTCTTTGTAGAACTGAAATAGCTCCAACACAACCATAAACTGGATCTTTCATACGCGCTTCAGCTTCATAAGCAAGAGAATTAACCGCGTCTTCTCTCTGGTGAGCTTGAATTTCATTGAGGAGTTTACTTACATTGCTTGCACCAAATATTTTGTGTACATTCGCGAATTTTTGTGGCTCTTCTGGTGGAAAATAAGGAGCAAAGATGCAACCTGGTAGACACTTTCTTCTCAAAAATTTACAAGCTGCACATGGAGGGTTGGAGTAGGTACTGGAAGAAGCCATTATGTAGTTATAACTGTACACGGACAATTAAATAATTTTTACATCATCAGATTATTTTTGTACCTTGATTGTGTAAAATATCATTTATACGTACGAATGGTGTAGATATCACTTAAACTCAACTAATTTATGGTTTAATTTGAACTCCGATTCTCAATGAAGTGGGATTAAATAGGCAATTATATGTCTATATTTAGATGATGAATTCTCAAGGACAAGAGTGATATTTAATAATCTCCAAGTATTTTAGGATCAGGGAAGAAATAGGTTTCATATGATCATAGCTTTAAAGTTTTAAGGTAAACTAAACTCATGACCATTTCTTTTATGTTGAAAAATTCCTTTGCACAAAAGTCAAATGATATGCATAAAACCTAGCTACTATATATTAGTCTAATCAAAATGGCCCTTTATTTTGACATTGTAAAACACACAAGGGAAACTTTGTAAATTAAAAATAAAAAAAATTATGCTCAGTAATCTTGATTTCTCAATTTACTAAAACACACTATATAATTATATAGTTTAATTTAATTTGGAGCAAAACAGTGGAACATATTGTAAACTTACTATGCTGCCTTTAAAGTATATATCCGACATTCCACCTGCAAACTTCCGCAAAACATGTCTTTTTTTCACATCAACTAATAAAAAGTCACACTATACCTAATGTAATTTCATATCATTGTCCTTCAAACATGTTGACAAAAAAAAAAAAAAAACTACTCAACTTACTTACTAACAGATCGATCTACAGGTTGTAGGGATTTTTATAGGTCTCTAAGCCCTATAAATTGAAGAAATAATAAAAAGATACCTTAAATTTTCCTTTTGGTAGTTGCAAAGTCTTTCAAGCTATGTAACTTGATTCTTGTTAGAGCATGCTAGCTAGCAATTAGTAGAGTTTCTTTTTTTTTTTTGGAGAGAGAAAATTAGAAACCCTAGAATTGAAGAGAGAGAGAAATGAAGAAGAAAACTAGTGGGAAGTAAAAGGGACTAAGCACATTTAAATAAGTGGGTATTTCCTAATCAAGTAAAACTTATGGGACACATACAATTTGTTTGGCTAACATATTGCCTTCAACAAAAAAAATAAAAATTATGTACGATGTTTAGTGAATTTTACACTATATATTAGTTAACAATATTTATTATGAATATGATTATTTTTTAAAATTTAATGAAAATTGTAAGTAGATATAGTAAGACACGCCCTGTTAATTAACTCTAGTGATATTAGTTTCATTCTAGTTTTTTAAATGGTTAGTGTATAAAAGGCGATTGAGAGTATATTAAGTTTTATATATATACATTAATAATGTAAAAAATATTTATGCAATCAATTATGTGTAATAATAATTTAAATAGATTGACTTTAATATTGACTCTTAGCTTCAGTTATCATTTCTTTGCATATATATATATAGAGAGTTGTAATTATTCTATGGGAACACTTGCCTAATTTTCTGTCGGCATGACATGTTCATGCATTGTAAAATCAATAATCATTTTCCACTACACGCCAATTTATTAGTTATAAGATTTTTTTTACTCCAATCCAGTTTATTACGTGGAAATTATCTCTTTTAATCACTATAAATGGAATAGAAGAAAAAATTCTATTCTTTTTAGACTCGTTTGGTTTTTAGATGTAAAAATAATATCTCTTATTAAAAATTAATAAAAAAATACAAAATCAAATCTCTTGGCCACATTTCAATTTGGACATTTATAATTGCATCCTGACCATCTTTCTTATTTGCATAATGATTTGAGTGCATAATTGATTGATAATTGTAATAAGGCACAAAATAAAAGACACGTCCAAGATTTGATTATTTATATATTTTATATATAGCGACTTAATTAAGTGTTGATAATTGAATTTAAATTTAATTTTTTTATACATATTTAGTAAGTTTGTTAATGTATATATATTGTTTGGCTAAAATTATTGAGTTATATCGAACTCATATATTCAAATCTAAAGCTCCCATAAAAGATTATTGAAAAGGAATGAAATTGTTCCCATGCATGTAGTCAAGAATTTTTCATGGTATCGAATTGAAACAACATGTTCTTTTTGAATTATTCAAATTTAAGGCTAAAAATTTCCTGCCATTATCATATAGTTTTCATCTCTTTTTCGTAATAATAATATATTTATATAAAAGAGAACCCTAGGCCTGCCTATGTGGTGCTACCCCAAATCAGGATCCCCTTTTAATTTATATTTTTTTCAAAACTAGCCTTCCTCTTTCATGAAAAATTGTGACTTCTACGAAAAGTTGTGACTTTTATGTAAGGTTGTGACTTTTCTAAAGGGTTGTAACTTTTCGAAAGAGTTGTGACCTTTCCGATAAGTCACAATAAGTATTTGTTCACACTACCCTTTGTTATCTATAAATAGAGGAATTTTCTCTCTTTTTAAAACAACGAAAATTCTGAACTTCTTCTTCTTCTTCTGGACAATTAAATATTCGTGTACTTTACTCCTGTTGAGTGACTCAGTGACACCATTATTTTTGTTTTAATACACTGGTGAATAGAACTGTTCTATCCTGAGAGGATCCATTCTTTTAAACCTCAGGTACGAGTGGAATAATTCCTTTAAGGGGACATCGTGCATTTTGTGGGCTCGATTTTTTCCATTATGTTTCATTCTATTAATACAGATCATGGCATGCTTTTTACAGTCATTAGTTTATGCTTATATTATTAATTGTTGTTTTTGTGTACATGCTTTAAACTTTGTTGTTTATGTTTTTGCAAAGTTATTGCTATAAGTAATTGTTAGTGCAGATTAACTAACAAACGTTAATTGAGAATTCATGCAAGTTTTCTCTACTGGAATTGTTGAAGGTACAGTAAAAAAAATCTCTTACAAATGTCTAATTTCTTCATCAACAACGTCATTCCTTCACATATAATGATGAAATTTTTTGTTCCTTAAAAAATCATCTGAGAGTTAATAACTTTGCATGCCCATATTTTTTTGCTTTTATATTGTATGTTATCTATTTTTAGTAAATTTTATAAGTGGGTATTATGAGTACTTTAAGGATTGAAAGTTGATACAAGTGTTAGTCAATTTTTTGAGGTATGTTATTTTAAAACATAGGAAGTTTTCTGGTTAGAATGATTTGTTATCATCATTGAATATCTCATAGTTAACCCCATTTAATGTATGTTTTTTCTCGTTGTTTCGCTTTTTCCTTAAATTTGTATTGACTATTTTTCGTTTGGTATGTATATGATCTCACTTGGACAAAGCTTTCATCCTTTTAATGTTTTTCTTTTTTCCTTCTCATTCGACTCTTCTAAATATTTTTGGTGTGAGTTATGACTATTTTCGGAAATCTTAATTTGAAAAATATGAAACAAAAACCTACTATAAATAAAAGTAATATCGTAATCTACAAAATATATGTCTATTAATATAGATTTTTTGGTCTTCATGTCCCGTGTCGTTGTTGAGCATTTAAGTTATCTAGGTTCGGCCCATCTTTAATTTTTTCATGTTCAAGAATATTTCTTTAACACGAGTCTAGAATCCAACATTTTGATCTACTTGTATTTTCATAATGCAACAATCATACGTACATATTTCTGAAAAAGTCGTAAAGTTGCATTGATGAAACATTTAGAAGGACATTCAGAGCAGCATTTTAATGAAAAATGAATTTCTAAAAGGGTAAACAATATTATTTTGCTCTTGTTTCAAATTTACTTTTCTTCTTCTATAAATCTTGTTAAGTAACAAAGTAACAATAAAGAAAAGTGTTGAACGTTTGACCTCAAACAAGTAGATTGTCTCTAGAAAAATTTATTTATATTGTTGTGGTGTACGTTTTTAAATGGTCTAAACTTATTTATAACTAATATTGATTATCAAAAAAATTTACATATTATTTTAACAAGGAGTTATTCTAACCATAAAATTATCAGATTCTATATTTTTCATGTACAAAAAAATAGAAAAAGTGATGCTTCATCGCTACATAAAAATATCACTCAACTTTAACAAGACAATTATATCATCAAACATATATTATGATAAATTATGTAAAATATAAACATGATTAGATATCAAGATATTTTTAATCATTCATTATATATTTGAGTAAAGACATAAAGACACAATCAAAGTTGTCCCGTATTTGCATAAAGACACCTTAACTTTCAAAGTGTCCTATCACCCCATAGAACTATTTAATATCTTTGTAAATGGGCCATTTTGACCCATTCCCTCATCTATGTACGTAGTCGCGCGTGTTGCTCACTCCCTATGATAGAATTCAATCCGACCCGACCCTATTCTTTGAACAAAATTCAAAAGTGATTGAATTCACCTAATAAAGGCATGGGGAGCTCATCCAGTCAAACTCCAAGTCGCACAAATTCAAGAAGAGAAACGGAATGCAATGTGTTGTTTTTCAGATTCCATACACCAACTACTAGTAGGTAGGGGCAACTGTACTGAATTGAAATCTCTTGTTTTATTGGGGTTTAGTGTTGTTGGAGTGAAGAAGATAACAGAGAAAGGCCAAGGCGGTTGCAAGGGAGAAGCGGGAGAGAGAGGTGTTTGAAATCACTTGATCTTGCTATGGACAAAAATCATGAAATGGAAAAATTAGGGCTACCAATGGCTATTTTGGGTTTAAAATTGGGGAAGATGACATAAATTTTTAAATAATTAATAATAAAGAAAGAAAATGACACATGACACTTTTAAACTGGTCCATGGCAGTAAACACTGAATGACGCGCCTCATGTGCGTGGTAACAATCCAGACGAGGGAATGGGTCAAAATGGCCCATTTACAACGATATTAAATAGTTTTGTGGGGTGATAGGACACTTTGAAGGTTAAGGTGTCTTTATGCAAATACGGGACAACTTTAATTGTGTCTTTATGTCTTTTCTCTATATATTTACAATTCTTGAGATATGTGATAATATCAAATGATTTAATTTTTGTTGAAATGTTCTTAAAACCTACTAAAATTTACTTTCTTTTTCTTTCTTATAATAGACGATGATTGAAAAAATTGTTTAAAAGCTTAGAAAGATTATTTATACCCGCGCGAAGCGCGAATAAATTACCTAATAATAAATAAAGAGCGAATTAAGAAACTGCTCGAATCCGTGAAAGAAGCAAATATTAATTGTCGTAGGTCAAAATTTCATATAACAGCCCATCACCTACCAAATAAATGTACAATAGAAAATATTCTGAAATTCCAGAAAATGTTACTGTTTGCCTCATTATTGAAACAGTAACTAAATCTTTGTAAACAATAATTCAATACTGAAATAAAATCTTCTTGAGAGGACGGATAATTTAATATGATGCTATACTGTTTCTTATACTTCATCATTCTTTTTGCTCTTTAATTTTATTCTCGAACTCTACTATTTAAAATGATAATAAAAATCTTAGACACATAATTTTATAGTATGTCATCAGCAGTTGCCAGAAATTTGAAATTTGAGTTAGTAAATAATGTTGTGTTGTAGATCTATGATACATTATTATATATAAATATATATATATATACAAGCATTTCATTTTTTAGTTATTTATTTTTTAGATAAAATTATATATACTTTAAGTTTTATTTTTAATACTTACCTTTTTACATGGTCGAATATTATTATTTTTTAGAAAAATATAATATAGAAATAGACATTCAAAGTTGGCATAATTAATCGATTAAATGCTTTATAAGGCAATAAGGATTACATTTAAGTTTTAACGTCACATTTGTGACATATCAGTGGAATATTATTTTTGTATATATCAATTAATGAATGTGGAAATCAGGCGTCATTTTTCATGATTAATTATAAATATTCATTAGATAAAACCCTTCTTTTTTAGATACATGAATCTGTCTTTAATTTTCTAATCCAACAATATTGCATGCTTTATTAAAAATAATAATAATCCGTTACTCAATTATAAGGCCAATTCTCTTTTCTTAATGTTTTTACCCATATATATGTAGCTTTATTTAGCTCGTAAATTAATAAAAAGAATTAATGTTAGATTCTCAGACTCTTTGAAAATTATATAACTGATCATTAATAAATTAATAAGTACTAGTATATAGTAGGTCCAGTGCTAAGATTATTTTCGTATAACTGCTCAACCATTGCTTAGATTGCAATTAAATATTGATAAAAAAATTAAAGGGGTTGCAGAGGTTAGAATAATTTTAAAGGTAAAATTCTAATGATTAAGGAGCAGATTATTGGTTCCTAGAAGTGAATATAATAGTACTAACATTTTCAATTCGTTAAATTTTGGTCCCTTGTAATTTTATTATTATTGAGAGTTCACGGGCAACTTTATGTCACAGGACAATTGATTTTGTAAGCCATCAATGTTATATTCATATTTTATTTTATTTTTCACAAATAATTTTTTTTGAAAAAACTATTTTTTTTTTATGTTCAATTTGTTAGTAGATAAGAGATCTTAATTTCTCTTATTATAAGTGCTTTTGTTACTATATTTTAGAGGCGAAAAGAGTAAAGTGACTAGTGATTATTTTATTTTGTTAGGCTAAGAATAAAGTTTACTATTATGCAATCCCAACATGGATCCCAATTCCTAAAGTTACGTCTTTTATGCGATAATTTAGCGCATGATGTGAAGTAATTTGCGCGTGCATTTAAGAACAAGTCATAGTAAATATTCTTTGTTTATTTAAAGGCTGAATCCTCTTTAATTTGTCTAAATTTTATTTGCACATCTAATTACCACTCAGAGGCAAATGCAGGATTTGAAGACTTAAAATAATAAAAGGGTTTTAGCTGGATTCAAATCCTAAGGCTGGAAAGAATGCCCACCAAGTTCAGATAAGGGAATGTGTCTCGGGGTGGTTTCTCTAGCTTATACCAACAGCACAAGGGCATTCCTATGCTTTTCATGGGTGCATTGTTTACTATATCCTATTATGTCAGATAAATATATACATATGATTTTTTTTGAAGTTAGCGGGTTCACGTGCACGGTGCACCCCTCCTAAAGGTGTGAGTCCACCTCTACTACCTCTTATTTCAATTGGGTACCTAAATTCTAATCACATGAAAAAGTGTATATTCTATACTCTAATTTACGAAGTTTTTTTTAAAATTAAATTGTATTCTCAGTATTCATTATCTAGAAAAGTTAATCAAATAAAATATGCACGGTCTGTCTCACCTGGTCTTTTTATCCCTTTGTTCTTCCATTTCAGTTAGGAAGTGGTAGTAGCTAGTTAACAACTTTATTGGAAAACAAAAATAATGTTTTTAGTTCCCCAAATCCCTCACTCCCAAGTCCCACCCTCAAACTCTTTACTCTGGAACAACTTTAGTGGTATGTAAGACAAATTGCTAGGTTGCTAGTGATCTACATGCCAATAACAATAGAATCCATCCCTGAAAGTTGTATTTTTTTTTAATCATAATAAACTAATATGATCCTATGTGTTGTTTAAGTCGATCCATTTATAGTCTTGTTCCAGAATTTGGTAAGAAGTGAATAAAGTCCTTAACTTGACGATCATCATTAAAATAAACTGGAAGATTGTGTCAGCATAATATTATTCAGTACATATATCTCACCAACCAAGAACAGCAGTTACAAATCATGAATTAACCCGCTCAAAGTTTGGTCACATCAAAACAGATCAATAACAGACAAAATTAAACATGTTTCCAAAAATAAAAAGAGCTTATTTTGTCATCTCTAACCCAAACTAAGCTGAGAACTAATCCAACTAGTAATCAAAAGACCAATGCATCAATACATAATGCAATTCACTCTATTTACAGTGACTTTTTGGTTCTTTTCATAATTAATTTCGTTTTGCTCTTAGCTAGAGAAATAAATTGTATGTGATCAAAAACTTGGAGCCACTTAAAGAGTCTTAGCACATAATCCTTGACGGAATGTATATCTGAATCTATTTGCTATGTATAAACAAAGCTACATTCTTCAAGATAGAGGTTGTCATTTACTGTGTAAGCCTGAAGGAGGAGTGACTAAAAAGTAATCTCTGATTGTCTTCCTCAAAGAGGAAGGGGGATTCAGAACAGATGAAGGACTTCTCTTGGCAGCTTCTGGGGTTTTCTCAAAGTTTTCTTGAGGTTCAACACTTGGTAAAGCTTTTCTCTTCTTTGATATTGGAGTGCTCATTTCAGGGACTGTGATAGGATCAGGCAAGTCTTGATGACATGTCAAGTTTGAGTCAATGCCAGCAGAGACATTCTTGATGCTGGCTGATTTTTCATCTGAAAACAGCTTCCTTCGTTGCATACATGAAAGTGCTGTTACTCTCCTTCGAATGGATGATGGAGATCGTGTGTTTGAGTAACAACTGTTGTGGATGTTCCAAAACCGCACCTGGCACAGATTTGATAGAAATAACACATTATTGACATCTTCCTAAAGGGAACAAACACAAAATAAGAAAACAAATATCACAAAATTTTGCAAGACAGTGTTTGATTATAAATCTCTTGACCTTTAAGAATTCTGAATCCTCAGTCATAGGTACCTCAAGAAATTTGGCTCTAATACCAAATGTTTGAAACTTAGGGAAGGATGAGCACTTCATTTGGAAAGTTTTTTTTTTTTTGCTTCTTCCAAATTGCCTTAAATAAAATAGATATAGTACCTAGGTATTTGTAGGAAATCTTCTACAAGTTCCTAATCTGTTACACGCACCTTAATTTCATTCTAAACTTTTCTCTTTTAGTTCATGACTAAAACAAGGCATGCATCTTAAGACTAAATACATTACGTTTTATGATTCATCATGAAATAAGTAAATTCATGTACTTGGAATGAACTAGTTCATTTATCCAACACTTTGATCAATATATCTCTACAACTTACTGTGAAATCATCTGATGACGTAGCAACTTTGCCTGTTTCTGATGTGCACCTGAGAGAGTTTAGTTTTCAAAAGTTAGGTTTAGATTTGAATACGTACACCAGCTTAGAATCTATAGCATTGAGCAAACTTACCAATCTAGAGCTGTAACTTCTCCATCATGGCCTTTCAACATAATTGGATCTTCGAGAGGTTTGTTTACCTGATACATTGAGCTAATAAGTTAACTTCACATAGAGAAAACTCCAGTGAGAAGCTTTTAAAGTTGAAAAAACTGACCTGCCAAACGTAGCCATTTCCATCACTGGAACCACTAAGAATATGAACTGCATCAGGACTTATAGCTGCCTGCAATTACATCAAAATCAAGGTCATTTTCACTTAGTTACAAGGATTGTATCCAAATCACAAGCAGCAAAAATTGAGAATAGCACTCACCTTGACAAAAAATGATTCTATTTTGCATCCCTTGAAAGTTTTAACAGGCCCTTTTTCTGCCTGAAGTACATTGTAGAGGTAGATTCTGAAAGAGAGCAAATTCAAAAGAGAAAAATATTAGACATTGGGCATGGTGTCTATAGGTTTTTGTATATGGTGAATATATTGAAATTGTTTTTCTTGAGAGTGCATTGGGCAACATAATCTAGAAATCCCTGAGTATATTGTGGATAAAGAAAAACATACACCAAGCTGAAATAAGCTCTTCAAGGAATTGGAATACCTGCTGTCCATGCATGATGCAGAAATAAACGCTCCATTTAAATCTTGAGACAAACTAGATACTCCATGATATCGTTGTACCTGAACAAGAGAAAAAAAGTATATCACATCAGGGACATCTGAATATTCAACAAACTGGACCCTCTTAATTCCAACCAAGCCTCCAAACTTAACATCACGTGGTGGCAGCCTAGTTTCATCTTAAGCAAGACATTGCTGTATGCTTTTGAGAGATGGTGAAACACTAAAGAAATTGAATACTCTATAAAAACACACATCTGAAATGGAGTATCTATTATTACCTTCTGAGTTGATACATCAGGATGAGGGCATGCCTGAACAACAGGGCATTTGAGATTCCTTGTATCCCAGAACTTTATGACACTGAAATTTATTATGGAAAAAAGTAGTGAGTATTGCATAATCTCACAGTGAAATCCCTGCCTAAGTTGCATGCATAATTTGAAAAGCATGGCAAGTTTTCTCAGTCACCTGTCAACTGCTCCAGCACTAGCTATGGAAAGCTCGTCTTTAAGGTAAAGTATAGATGTAATGCTCACAGAGGAAGCCTGAAATAGTTGTGCCCAGTAAGGATAAAATAGGTTGTATGAGAATATGTACAGATGAGTCTTTTCAAGTAATGATTATCAAACTAACCTTTCCACGTCTAGTCCGCCTCTGACAGGGAGAAATGTGAGCCTCCTGGACAGTAGCAATTGACCTAAATACAGAAGACAGGTTCTTCAAAGGATCAGGTATTAATAATTCTAATTCTTTCTTTTTACTATTGATAAACAGAAATTGTTGCCCCTGTTCATCAAAACAGTCGTAATGCATAATATTGAATCACCATTCTAGTCACATGTGGGAGTACCACTGTACTTACGGTATGCAAAGGTTTTCACTGCTACTGTCAGAGCACCTCAAGTCCCAGAGTGCAAATGACCCATCTCTTGAACCAGAAACAATAATATCTATATCGAACCAAAAATAAAATAACACATCAAAATAATGGCATATCATGTCTTTTGCTAGAGTATAAAAGAAAACCAATGGCTCCAGAAGGAAAAACAGAAGACCCCAAACTTACCATGATTTGTAGGATGAGGACAAATGGATTTTACACTCCCAGTGTGACCCATTAGTGCTCTCACACATTGATTTCCTTGTGCATCCCATACCTTTATCTGTGCAAGTTCATCATGAAAATTTGTTAATAATGTAAAAGAAAAGTAATTGGGTACCTGAAATCAATAACATGAATACAGCATTCAAATGATAAAATATTTATCTAATGGTTTTTGACATTTAGCTAACATGGATTTGTCCTTTTGAGTGCATAAAACGGACGGAGAAAAATGAATAAAACTAATTAGCTACACAACAGGAAAAAAAAGTGAAATTATAACTCACACTTTGATCACCTGAAGCAGTTAAGATATTGGTATCTTCCTGCAAAGAAAATCAAGTAAAGAGTTGAGAAAAATCAAATGGAAAACAGAAATAAAGCATGGCAAAAACTTTAGTAACACATTTCTACCCATAAATTGGTTCCTACAACTTTCTCTATGTTGAGTTGTGTGAACCACCTTATCTAAAAGTTTAAATTGTTAGGTATGGAACAACTTCATTGACTTAAGACAATCTTCAACACTTGATAGGCCCTTATGTGTAGCTGGATTACTTTCTTGAACTAAATTGTGAAAATTCTGCACTTAAGGATAATGAAACTCCAATTATGAACTTTTGCTCCTAGAACAATATTAGAAAGGGGACAATGATTACTATGTTTCCAAATAGCTTATTACTTTTTTTTTATCAAAAGTAATAAATATCTTCAGATTTTTTTCTTCTAGAAAAACACTTAAGAAGGTTGATAGCAATTCTAGAAATCTAATTTAGCATAAAATAGCTTCACACATCTATCAGTCTTGTGACTATATTACTGAAATACTCGTGCACAAAAATAAATACATGGATATTTAGGTTCTTAGTTTGAACAATTAACTATTTCCTATGCAAAATACCCTCAAAGTGAACATCTTAAGAATAGATGCCTCAAAATTTCATCTTTTATCCTGATCTATTTGGTTTATTTGCATTTGAGTTGCATAAATTTCATTTGTGCATGACATTGGATACACACAAAGTAACCTTAATAATATAGCTTCTGAAGTATAGGAAGCTGAGACGTACCTTGATCCAACATACATCAAATATGGCATTATCATGAGCAACCCACTCTGATACCTTAGCTTTTTCTGTAAATTGTAAAATTTTCATCAAAAACCCCTCAACAAAAGATACCTTGAAATGCTAAACTGAGAATCTCTAAACTATAAACTTGATGATTTACCTGCATTTTGCAGGTGAGTATAAGAAGAAGGAAATTGCACCCGGGTGTTAAACAAGCTAAGGTAGCCACCCTCATCAGTGACAGCAACAATATGTGAGTTTTTACTTGTCTGCCAAAAAAAAAGAAAAAACGCCCAATCGTATAATTTACCAAAATCACTTGAAATAACACAATTGTTTACCCAATCCACACATAATGAGATATAAAGCTGATCCAACCTTGCAGAAAGATAGGGCCATTGGAGGTGGCGTGAACCCGTTGTGGTCAACTGCTACGGCTCCAATTTGATTGAAATTAGACAATTCGTGACTGATGTAAGGTCGTCTTTTAACTGGAAAAAATATTGTCGTCAGAAAAGAAATAAGGGAGACGTAAAATGGGGAATCTACTAGAATGTCCTGAGTTTTCAACTTGTTGGTAAGGGTTCAATTCACCATTAAGAAATCCCCTCGCCATTTCAAGTTCACCTACCCAATTTCTTAGAAAAAACACTTGGTAGCTGGTTGGCTACACTTTCAAGGTGTGGTTCAATTACCCACCTTGTAATCTCCTACCCATTTCCCCTAACCCAAATTTAAAGAAAAAACAGTGAGCATTAATATAAGAAAGTACTAGTAATCGAGTAAGCGTTGGGGGCAAACCTCTGTATCCATGAACCTCCCTTGATTTGATATCTTGGAAGAACGACTGATGCTTGAACGCGTCCATTTACAAAAAAAAAAATCCGTAATCTGTTTTGGACGAGGAGAAACCCTACAATACAATAGTACTCGATCCGCTCTATAAATCAAAATTCTAGATCCGCCTCTATGTCGAGTACAAACGAGAGTTGATGTTTGTGTTGTTTGACAAAAAAAGGCTGAAGGGGTACAGCCGGCGAGTTGCTGAATCGGAGCTGTGAAGAGATGGGAATGAGAGCGGCGTTGAAGAAAGACTTGCTAATGTTGGGATTTGGCGCGAGCTAGTTTTCCCACAAGGCGGGAAAGTAATTTGAAAATTTTCGCGTTTGGCGGTTTGTAGCTTTATATTATGAAATGGCCCGTGTAAAATGGATAATATTCATTTTGGCACCTTAAAAATAATGCGATTTACTCCTTTGAAATTAGAGTAATGACAGATTAATCCCTTCATTCATCGAGATAGACTTTGTAATAGTTCAAACAAATCATATTATCGGAGTTGACTTATTGAAAAAATGTTTTTTTTGGGCTGAATTAAATTAGACGTAATAAAATATTTAAATTTAAACATTTAAAATTTTGAAAAAAAATCACAAATAAAGATTTTATTTACGTGAAATTATATGACAAGCTAATTAAAAGTAAGACCATCTCCAACCCACCTCTATTTTACTCTATATTCTCTATATTTGGAAAGTAAAATAGAGAATGGGCACTCCAACCCCCCTCTATATTACTCTCTATTCTTAGCTAGCGTTTGGCCATAGATTTCTAAATATTCTTGGCAAATATTATTTGGGTGAAATTTCACCATGTGTTTGGCCATAGTATTTGGGAAATATATTTCACTTTTTTAGAAAAATATGATTTATACCCATTAGTTTTAAAAACTATCAAAACTAACCATAAGTTTGTATTACAAGTCAATTGAATTTCCGTTGCAACAATAACAAATAGTGTCCATGACACTAGAGCAATGTGGTAGTTTGGAGTGAGTGCAACAAGCATCATTTCATACATCGTGAAGTAGACAAAGCACATAACTTTGTTATCCTGAGCCGATTGTTCATCATTTTCATCAACAACCATATCATCATTTAATATTCACTGAATATTTTATCACTACTTTGGTGTTCACGTGAAAAATTATGTAATACGACACAAAGAACTACTATAGAGGGTGTTTTTGTAAAAGATAAAAGTTTGGGGTAAAATTTTAATTTTCAAAAGATCCCAAATAATGAGATTTGGCCCAAATACTAGAAAAAACTAGTATTTGGGAATTTGGGATATTTGCCAAAAATATTTGCCAAATAATGGCAAATTATATGGACAAACACTATTTGCCAATTTTTTTCCCAAATATTATTTGGGAAATCTATGGCCAAACGGGCCCTAAAATATTCACACTCTATATTTCACTTTTTCATTATTTTATTATTATTACTATTATTTTCTAATTAACATGTTATTTTACATATAATGTCATTAATTAAATATCTAATATTCAATTCTTTTTAAATGTAATATAATATTTTTTAAAAATATATTATTTAATCTATACTACTTTCATCCCGAATTAAAGTATTTTATTTTTTTTCTAATTTTTGTCAATAACATAATTTTATTTTACTATTAATTTTCACTATAAAGAATGCACAAAATTAAAATGATAAGATGAAAATTTCAATTTAACAATACAATACATAACATAATAATTTAAATACAAGATAAACACAATTCAATACATAACATAATAATTAATTTATCACAACAATAATTTAGTAATCCGGTAGGTCATTTCCAATTTAGCACTATTCGGAAAAAAATTAGGGCATGATGGTAGATGAAAATCTCTGATTTGAACAATTTTTAGCTAGACATAAAAATATTAAGGACAAATATACTCATTTTGAACACCGTAATGCATTAATAGAACATTTATGGGAGCAACGTGAAAAATTTTAAAGTTGAGGGTTTATGCAATATTTACGTAATTGTATTTCATTTTTATTTGAATTTGTCTATTAATTTGTATATTATATAGTAATATTTTCTTGCAATTTATGTTATTTAGAAATTTAGAATAGAATAAGTTTTATATTAAATAAAAAATTGAAAAAAATTTTTATATCACATGAAAATTATATAAAATGATTATTTGAGGAAAAAGAAAGAAATAATTTATATTATGAAATAGGAAAATAAGAATGAAATATAAATAATAATATAGTATTAAGGGGAGATAAAAAGAATATTTTTTAGAAAGTAAATAGAGAATTGGGTTGGAGTTGGTTGTTTGAAAATATAAAAAACTCAATATTTGGAGAGTAAAATCGAGTTTAGGGTTGGAGATGCCCTGAGAATAAAATTTTAGTTTACTTATTTTTGGGCGAATTCTTGAAAACATTTATTTTTGTTTAACATACCAAGAAGATAAAGGCTAACAATATAAGAGATGATTCACATATTTTTTTGAGCAACTTTTACATATAGCAAACAAAAAAATCATATTTGTTTGTTATAACAAAGTTTGCATAATTGCGCTTCATAGCAAACATATATATGTATAATTCGCTATACATATGCAATTGAAAGCTATGTCTATTTCGCTATACATATATACAAAAAGAAGCAATTGTATAATTTGTTGGCTCCTCTTCAGATTTGTATAATTTCGCTGGCAGGCCATTTGTTTAAATTGTTGTTAGCCTCTCGTTTGTATAAATCGTTGACAAAAATATTTGTATATCAAAAACCGCTCTCTCTTTCGCTTTATACAAACATAAATTATACATTATATTGTATAATCTGTGTTTGTATAAAGCGAGAAAGAGAGAAAGGCAAAAGAGAATTGGGCAAGAGAATATTTTTATTGTATAATTATAAGTGTATGGGACGAATATATATGTATTTGCATGTGTATATACAATTTTCTCTCGCTTTATACAAACAGAAACACAATTTATACAATTCTGTTGTATAAAGCGAGAGAGGCGAGCACAGAGGGAGCGAGCGAGAAAGGGAGAGTGGCGAGCGAGAATTTGGAAGGAGAGAGGTGACTGACAAACGTTTGCTACGAGGCACAATTAAATCAAACAGTAGCTACTCCATTTATTTTAGATTATAAGTTTGTCATTCTGTACAATTATTCCTATTTTATTTGGCAAAGTTGTCCATTTTGAATTTTGATTTGTTGCTTTAGGTAAGGTCTCTTTTGGAATGTTGTGCCCTAAATATATTTGTTTGGGGTCATACTCTTTATCCTTCGTCATGGGAAATTTATCTTTGTTAGACGAGTCGTGAATCCACTATTTGAGTCATATGAGATTGGTTTGCAGTGGCATTCAATTATCTTTGGCATGTGGTTGGAATTTGATTTGGATAAGTAAAGAACTGTTGACTTCTGTTATAACTTTGTAGCTAATGGTATTGTTCTCCTACTAGTGTTTGGTACTATGAAGTACCGTACTATTAGTCTCATGTAGATAGAAATCCTTGTGGATTAATTTTTTTATGCTTAATTCATTGATAACTAATTAAATTTGTCCTCACATTTCAAATGAATATCTAAATTAAAGCATGTACTTATTGAACACTTACATTATTCATAATGAGTACCTATTAAACATTACATTGTTCATAATGAGTATTTATTAAACACTTGTTGCTGACATGACATAAAAAATGCATTACATAGATATTCAACACGTGAGATCATTTTTCCTTTTTTAAAAATCTAGTTCGTCTTCTTCTTTCTTAACCTTCCTTCTCGTTTCTCTCTTATCTTCAATCACCTCACTACTATCATATTCATTTGGAATCACCATTACTATCCTTTTCAAATACTTAGAAATTACTTTGTGAAATTGAATTTTTTGAAATCTTCTTCAACATAAAAAATAAGAATGAGATTTTAAACAAAATGCAGGTGGGTCCAGCTTTAAACCAAATAATTTTTAAAACCTCGTATTCATAAATGAGTGATTTCTTTTGAAACATCTCAATTCTATTGTTTGAAAAAAATGAAGAAATTCAAGGAGTTTTATTTCAAACAAATAATTTCATAACCCTATTTCAGAGTTGAGAGATTTCTCCACTAAAACAACTCAATTTCACCATTATCGGTTGAATTTTCTTCAACTTTCTTTAAAATAATATCTCTTTATATATTAAAAAAGAGTTCAAAATATTAAAAAGTCAATAATTTAGTCTAAAAATGTTCCTATCATTAATATTTGGTCCAAAAGTATCTCTATTGTTAGTTAATGGATAAAAAATGAGAGAGTTAGAGATTGAGACATACAAATTTAATCATCTCAACAATTGAATGATATAACAAAAAATACCTATTTTATGATATCATTATCATAACATTTCTTTATGTCCTAATATAAATATAGTGGTGACTAATGGACGGGTTAAGTCAAATTTGGGTGGAGTTGAAATGGGTCAACATAAAATGGGATAATTCAATCCGCTCATATTTCATATGAGTCATTTTTATAACGATAAAGATATAAATGAATCATTTTTATAACGAAGATTATATCAGTTCTACATGAGAAGATTGAGGAGTATATCAATTTTAAAATAGCTGTAATTATCTTTACATATTCCAAAATTTGCACTAAGAAAACAATTGAGTCAAAAGTTAAAATAAAAATAGACTTTTCTTATTAATTATTAATTAATAAAATAAATAAAATTAAATATAGCATATATATATTTTTAAAAATAGCTGTAATATATTTTGTATTAACTAGATTCTTTTTTGCGCGTATTTTATCTATTTTTTTTTTGGGTTTCATTTCCGCGTGTATTAACCAGTGGCCCAGATCCCACCTAGTAGGATTTCATTGGGTATGTTGTTGTTGTGTATTAACCAGTGGGAAAACTATAAGTAACACCTACATACCACCTGCGCATATTAGACCTCACCACCTTAACACCCACATAGGCACATATTACCACCTGCGCATATTAGACCTCACCACCGCCATATACACCGACCGCCTGTATTCATACTCTACCGCTTCCCTTCATTCAGAAAAAGAAAGAATGATAAATCGATAATTGAATTCTTTGCTCTTTCCATTATCTTGTATTCTTCCATTCATACAGAAAAAGAAAGAAGGAAAATACGAGAAATCGATATTGGAAGATGTCCGATCAAAACCCTAAACCCTAAATCATTTTTCTCGGTTTTCTACTACTCTTCCCATTATCTTCCATCCATTAAAAAAGAAGAAGGAAAATTCAAGAACTCGATATGTTGAATTCTTGCATGTTGGAATTCAAGAACTCGATATGTTGAATTCTTGCATGTTGGAATTCAAGAACTCGATATGTTGAATTCTTACACGCTGGAATTCAAGAACTCGATAATGCATGTTGAATTTTAAAGTGACATTGGTATTCTTAAATGCATATTTAAGAAATCGTAATTTTAAGAATTTATTTTTATGTAGCATATAAAGGAAATTCAAGAAGTCTTTTGAAAGAAGTTGAAAAAAGTAAGTTATGTTGTCATCCTAGCAGAATATGTTAAGCATATTCAAGAATTCGTTTCCCCTGCTTAACTGAAAAACAGGAATTTGTTTTTCCCTGAGATTTACCTACTCATGGGACTGTTCTTTTTATGATTGTTATTCTTTTAAGTGTGTTCATCAGTATCTTTTTACAGATGATCTTTTATGTATTATTTTGTGGTTTTACTTGTAATTGGGAAAACTTGTATGGCTGCAACACAAAATAAAGATGTTCATGTACATTTCTTTCCTGGGGCTTCATTTGCAATAAAATACTTTCTATACTTCTGCCGCCTCCCCAAAACACAAAAAAAGGGGAGATGAAATATATTTTGTGTTGAACACTAATGTATGTATGTTTTGATTATTTATTCTAGCTGGAGTTGAGTTGGAACATACATATTGGTGCTTAGGTACTTATTGCCCAGATTATGGAAACAGTATATGTGTATGTTTCTTTCATCTTCTGTTATGATTCCTTTGTCTGGTCATTTTATCTATGGTTTTGTATGATTGCTTTACACCAGCTACATCAAAATACCGCCATTCAGATGATATGCATGCTTTCTTTGTAAGCTTTGGCCTTAAAGGAGAGGCTCTGAGCTCTACTTCTGACGTTTCTTTGTTGGAAATTGTTACTAAAACTCATGGGAGGCCAAATGGATATCGTAAGGTTTTGAAGGTAAAGTTCTTTTGAGTTTTAGTTAGTCAACTCCATTAGGATAGGCATGAAACTACCTATCACCCTTTTTTTTGTTGCAAAGTTCTATTTTTTGTCACTAAATCACCCTTTTGGTGAAACTACACAACCTTCTACTTTTTTTCTTGTTCTTATTACTCTCTCTGGTTTAACTCAAAAAAGCAATTTAACATGTTCTCTCTTGAGCTGAAAAACTGTTGCTTGACACAGCACCTCAGGTGGGTCTATGAGATTTTAGAATTAAATTTCCATTCATGGTGTTTTTTCTGACTTTGCTTTGTTTCCTTGTTATCTGCTATATTTTCTTCGCGGTCTCCTTCTTCTTTCTACTTGGATTTGATGAACTTGAGCTGAGGGTCATCCAGAAACAGCCTCTCTACCTCCACAAGGTAGTGGTAAGGCGGCATTTGTCACTATTAATGCATTGTTCACTGTATAGTGAAAACACAATATCGCCTTTTAAAGTAGTGGTTAATTTGAGGAAGTTATATAATGTCTATGGATAGTTTTTGACAACGACAGAGCTGACTTGGAAAGTTGTATTGCTAGGAGAAACTACTTGGGAAGTTGTCTTGCTAGGGGAAACTACTTGGAAAGTTGTCTTGCTTGGATAACCCATTTCAAGTCTTCCTTCTCAATGTTAACGGTGGGTCATGTAAAATAAATTATAGATATGCTTTTGGTGGGGACATACTGATACTACAATAAGGGTCCTTAGTATGTGGTGGAACTGGTTGATGTTATTGAGTTGTCGCTGAGAAGTTGCTAGTATGTATCCAATAATTATGGAACTCCTAATACAATAAGATTACACATTCTGAACAAACTTTTCTACTTTATTAAAAACTAGAGTAGCTGAAAAGCTTTTCACTTTGTTTTTCTTGAGTACTTACAACTTTGAATAATGTGAAGTCTTGATCTTTTTTCTCCGCCTTACTTTGGTGATGATGGCTTGGTCTGAGAGGACTTACCAGTGATGGCTTTCTTCACCTTTGCAATTGAGTGCTTGACTTTTGATCCAACTCCTGACAATATGTTCTGATGTTTTTTGGGAGGAACTTTGATATCAGCATCTCTGGAGATTTCTACGATCACTGGATCTTCAGAACTTGACACTTCTCTTTTTTTTTGAATTCCTTCCTCTTCTCTGTCGTTGCCTTCTCTTTCTTCAGCAAAGTCTTCCTCAATTTTTGATGCCTCTTTTGTTGATACATGCACAAGGTCAGATAGTGCGGCCTTAACTTGTGTCTCTCTCGATATGGATTCCTCTGGTACTTCTTTTGAATCACATTCAACTTCTTTCTTGTTTTCATAATTTTCCTGATGTTGTTCTGTTTCAGAAGTTTTGCATTTTTCCTGCATGTACTGGATATTTTTGGCCTCTGTACCCAGTTCCATATGTGGGGTAATGCTGTCTTTGGGAGTACCATTGGCATCAGTGCTGCTTGTTGGAATAGTTTCCTCCCTCTCCAATGTAAGTAGAGGATATGCTGCTTGCTCTTGTATCTGCTTAGTTGTATTGCTCTCATTGCTCACCATGTTATCCATCTCCTTTTCTGAAACCGTAACAGATTTCAATGATGTGAAATGTTCAGTTACTTTTTCCTGTTCGCCCCTTGTCTTTTCCTCTGGTACACGTCCTACTTGGGCATCTGGAGCATTTTCAACTCTTACTTCATGTATTTTGTTTGTTTCGTTGCATGTTATCATCTCTCCGGAACCTGCTGCTGTTTTTCGTTCTGATCCAAAAGGTTCCAAACTTACTCTTTCGGGTTCACTTATTGTTGTTTCCTCCTCTTTTTGCACCTGTGTTGTGTTGTTGTTTGAGGAATCTTCGCCGGTGGTCTCTCTTAAATCTTCTTCTTGTTCCTCCTATGAATTCATATTTCGCCGTCAGATGCGTGAGTAAACAGGGGAGGCAGGGGGGAGTAAAAAAAGATTGGAATAATGTTTTTTGCTTCTATTTTTTTATCTTTGTTTTTTCCATCTTTGACACCTACGAACATTGGTAGTCTCCAGTAGACTTTTCCTTAGCCAGCTGTGGCTGAGGGGGATTTCATCTTAGTGATCTTTTCTAGAGTAGTTTTATGAACTGTCATATAATGTCTGTTTATATCAAGGTGGTGTGTATCCTGCAAACAATTTACTAATATAATTTAAGTTTGTAATTTACATCAATACTTTGTTTCCTCTCGTTAAATCATTTTCAGCTGGACCTGTATGTCATTAACCTATGTGCTGAATATTTCATGCAGTTTGAGTTCAATCATTTTCTATCAGCAACCTCCTTCCTAGACAGGAGGGAGTAAAACGGATCAATCATGCTGATAAAATCTTAAGATGGAATATAAGTGTGCAATTTAATCAGACCTCTTTGATTGGAGTCTTGATTTCCATCGTAACACATTCACTCTTTGATTCTGTGGCCTCTTCTGGGAGGTTTGTCTCAGTACTTTGATGATTAATATTGTTATTGTCATCAATATCAATTTTCTCCAGTTCTTCTAGCTTTTCGGATGTTTGTTCTCCAGCAGGTGAATCTTCATTCTGCTTCTCTGTATCCATGACTGCACATGTGTTGTGTTTTATATGCTGCTTGTAATCATCCTTTTCAACTCCTTTCAACATCTACAGAAAGAACAATTTTCTGAATAGGCAACTTTCACACTTTCTTAAGTAAGATGTATGATAACTGCATTCCAATTTCTAACCATTATGCTTTGGAATTCATCTCCCTTGTCAAAATTTTCATCTGTCTTCACTTCTGAATTTTCTCCCTCTTTTAACTTCTCTTGGTTGGTTCTGAGGCTATTTTCTTCTTCATGGCAATCCGCACAAGAAATATCCTCTGTTTCTGATTTGTCAATGATCTGGAATTTGATCAGTCAACGTTAGCAATCTTTTAAGAAATACAGGAGAAAAAGGAAAAATATACATTTAATCCAATGATGCATGGTGCAAGATCTTAATTACAATTTTTACCTCCTGAGCAGGTGCACTGTAAGGCTTCTCATGGTCTGCAGACCTTTGTAAAGTATTGGTGTCTGCTATTCCTCCTGCCTGTTTCTCTTCGCGTAGCTCAGCTAACTGATGCTTCAGTTGTTCATGTGGATCTGCACAGCTTTGTAATGTATTGGTGTCTGTATCTACTGCTGCTTTGTTTTCTTCAGAAATCTTAGATGTCTGATGGATAAGTTCTTCTGTGGATTCAGATATCTTTTCACTGTTTCTTCCATTTGTTTCTTTTTCAACCGGAGTATCGAGAATATAGCTAATATCTATTTCTCTGTTTTGTAGCTCAAGCTTATCTGCATCTGGGCTGTACTTATTATGATTTTGGAACCCGAAATCAGAGCTTTCAACCTGTTGAATGAGCCATTCATGATTTGGTTGGTATCCAGAAATAACTGAAAGGGTGAGGAAATAAGAGAAATTGGTGGAGGCTGCTAGCATGATGTAATAAAACACTATTGCAGTGGATATGCTGCTTCTAGCTGTGATTCGTCTTGAGATAATCTGTAAGTTTTATTCATGTTTCTGTAATGGTTGTAACGGTAAAGGGGGGAACATCATGTTCTGTTTTGCTAGCTTTTCTTTAACTTCTTTCCTGTACTGTTATACTTTAGTTCCAATTTTATAATTCAGAAATGTGATTTTTTGTAGCAGATTGGCAATCGGCATTTATGTTATACTCTGCTTGCTTATATGAAATGTTTCATGCAGTTGTCCATACATAATGTTCTCACAACAACATCTCCTCAATCCTCTCTTTGCAGAAGGGAACGGAGACTGAAATTAATTATATTCCTCTAGAGATTTGTGACCTTTACTAACTTGGAGTTGTGGCTTAGTTGTTGTTCTGAAAATATCGTTCACAGGAGAATTAAATTTCTTGTCTCATTAGCATGCAATAAACTTGTAGATTCTTAGTAGATGCTAATCAGCAAATTCATTATAAGTTCTTGTTCATTTACCTTGTTAGTACAGTTCTCCACCCTCATTTCTTCTGAAGAAAGTTCAGTTACGTTCTCTGCTCCATGGGCGTCATTAGCCTCTTCTGTGGTTAGATTGGTTTGCTGACCATTCTGCAGAAAAAAGAGAGAGCAATCCAGTGATGAAGAAAGAGAGAAAGCAGCATTTCTATTTTACCTTGGGCTTAGGTATATGGATTGTAAACAGGCTTGTGTTGTCACTTAACCTCTTGATTGGGGATTTCTGAAACCACTTTGCCTTCTTCAAAGTTATTTGCCGCCATCTCTTCTTTGGCGGATGTTAGAAGTTCATCTAGAGTCGT